>DWPT01000669.1:0-22376 GCA_018251895.1 Agathymus mariae mariae
GATTCAATTTTAAAAACGTCATGCTTTTTATCAAAGATAAGAAACAAGGAAAGACTCGTTCAACTTTTGAGTTCTATTATACTTGTCCCGTCTAAAACTGATATTAAGACATATCACGAGTATTTAAATACTAAATATAGGATATTAAACTCGACGTTCAATACTAACCATTCGAAGTGTCACTAGGTGTAATTCAGTCTTGAATGATTTAATGCTAAGACGCCGTATTTCATGTAGATTTTCCAGTAGAATCAACCATAGTGTTTTTCAACCATATAAATTATATTTTTAAACTTAAAATTCTAATAATTATAATTTTGATTATTAATATGAATTAGATAAACCTAATAGATCAGGAGGAAGCCTCACATTACTAACTTGACGTAAAATAAAAAAAATATATAAAATCATTACACACCGACACTCTTAGTAAAGTAAAGTACCATTCCAAACAATTACATAACAGAAGCAACGGGATAACACATGTCCGACCAGTGGCCGTCGTCTGTGACGGAGCTCTCAGAAGCAGTACTTTCTCCATTCCAGTAGGTAATAGTTACGTTTACATACGATAGTGAACATTAGAAAATGCGAAAGCGCAATGACTTAAATTTTAGAGCGAGTCGCTGAGGGGATTTGCAATTCGGCATCAGCATCGGAAATTTGACTCGGAATCAGGGACATATTAGGTAATGTTAGGTGAATTTCCCTCAGTTAATGTTACAAATAACAGTTTAAAAGTTGCTACTATATTGCGTAACTAATTACTTAGTGTAATATAAATCGAAAAGATAATATTATGGAATGATGGCAATGTTTTAAATAAACCGTTTTACACGTGAAAATCACAAGTGCAACAGTAAATGTAAATGAGAGCAGCTGTTGAAATAAGAACTGCAGCGCCAAAAAATGGTTTCTTTTGTTAAATATACGTCAATAGCACTGTTAGAGCATTCGTTGAGACACTATACGTGTAATAGTGACAGTGACTAGAGAATTCACTGAGATACGATATCGAGTCGAGTTCAAAGTACAACTATCATGTCGTAGAATTCCCGTCCTGAGATATGCGACGAGATATCTGCAAACATCGCGCGATCAATATTATATATGAATATCTAAGGTGTCCCTCAAGGCACCACTTTGGTACTTATATTAATGTGTCTTAATCACGGATATATTTTTGACATTAAAGATGGTGTGGCACGACACACTATCTGATTAGGAATGAAATAAGTACACAAGTAAAATATCATGAAGTCGTTTAAGACTGATCGGTAACGATGAAAAGTTATTGAATCTTAAATATGATGCGAATAGTACTTATGTAATATTTCTGGTGACGTGATGATCATGATAATTTATTTAATCAATATCAGTTGTAAGTGAGCACACGAATGCCTGTATGCTAAGTGATAAAGTATCTACTGTTTGTTCTCTTGTCAGATCAAACTTACTCAATCAGCGTAATTTTTGAATGAAGTAAAGGCATCACACGTATGTTTCTCTTTAGTTTTATCGGATCAGTTTTCTTTCACAAAATTCTTCTTAAAATGATAATGTCGAAGTTCGGATTGAAGTATCTATAATCTCCGTAACTATAATGACAATAATAGCTTTTAATGAATGTCCATATGTCATCGTAATGTTTTATAACGGTAATTTACTTGTTATCAGAATTTGTTCATTAAATCGTGAATAAAAACATTTCCACACCCATTTCCTTAATTCCAACATAGTGTATATTTCTATATATTTTATATTTATAATTTTTATGATTAAAACAGCAGTCGACGAGAAATTTTACGTACTTAGATTAAAAAGTGGAAAACCTAAAAAAATTGATTAAAATTTTCCCATGACACCTATTGAAAAGTTTCCTGCAGCGAACGTTTTGAAACACCATGTTGTGAAGAGTCTGCTGATTCAATTTGAGCCTTTCGATTACAAGCCCCAATTAGAACGTTCTTCTCGCAATACAAACAACGCTAAACGACTCGATCCGTTCCTATTCATTCTCCCTTCTCGGTTTATTTACACAGAACGATTTTAAATTATCACACATCTTCTAATTATTAGTAAAATACAGAATTTTAGACCAATAATTTGACAATGGCGTCTATGGCGATATTATATATTACCGAATACTACTTGTAGGACAATTTTTATATTTTAAAAATTCAAATTTCATTTAAAATACTCTTTGCCCGGAAGTCATTAAGGTTGGTCGGATGAAATAGGTATTTTATGTTTACTGCTATTTCTATTTTTAAATAGTTTATTGCCAACGTCCACATTGTGATAAGGGTGACACCCTTCAACATCTAAATGTATTTGTTAATATCTAACACAATTACAATACATCAAATACCGTAACCTGCACTATTTTATTTGTCGGCCGCAAAAGATACATGGTACTTCCGAGGGCTCTGTTGGAGCCGTTGAACTGCGTAAAGTAGATTTATTGATGTTGCTTTTATTCCGGTGCATATATTTATATTAACCTTTGACATTCTTAAAACTGTCCTCTTAATTGCACGTTATAAGGTAAATTAAGTGTATCGTGTAACGATGTTATACATTCAAGTGGCAGTGTTTGCTTAGAATTATTTATATTCATTTTAAATAGAATAACGTCTAAACATCCCTAGTACCTACTATCATTTTTCAAAGCTAGTGCACTCTTCAATAACTTGAAAATGTTAATAGTATACATTACAATGCAGAAGCATACGAAAACAATAATTGGCTGTAAATAGAGCAAGTTCCAAATATTTTGTGTGACAAAATAGCTCTGACATTACAGTTCATAATGGACAACCGGTCGCGATGGTATTATTTACAAACTTAATTGGAATGTTTTTGACATGCATCTCTTTTGCTTACAAAGGTAGAATACTCGTATAGCAACCTCCAAATGCCACGATTTATTCATACACACCTCTTTCGGTATTTTCAGCTGTCATCAGAGGTTTGATACTGTCGTCGCACACAAGAGATGTGACTCTTTTATATGACCCCGATGAATACGTCTAAAACATTTACCAACCACCACAATTATTTTTCGTGTGTTGTGTTCAAGATATCGGAACAGCTGTAAGCATCAGAATGTATTGTAACAAGACGCATCAATATAAAAGTCAACTGTTTATCTAGCAGTGTCCAAAACTATATATTTTGATTGAACAACGTTGTGAACGATGAGGACGCTGCAAATGTTCGATTTGAACGTCCAAATTCGCTTGTATATGGCTTATTATGACATGCACATTCTAATAATTCCACCAGCCTACGTTGGATAACATTGACGTCCTTGCGAGGTGATGTCATTGGCTCTCGTGCGTTCACTGTTGTTCTGTGTTGTTCAAACTTCAACGTCAATAGTGAGATAATTTGTTTGTAATTATTACATTTTTCAGCCATATCATTTTGCGCAGTAGAATTTAAAAAGATTTTATGAAATGATGTGATGAAAATAGTGAGCTGCTTCAGTGAAAAGAAATATAATAGAAATAACAAGTTTTTTACTGTCGCTATCCACGTCAATCTTCAGTTTTTTTTTTTTTAATATTGATGAATATTTGTCATGTCAATGTGAAGAACAGGAACAAAATTACTTCAATTTGTTCGCTCAATTGAATCAGCAATCATTCGATAACTGCTCTAAATGTCGTGCTTTATGTATGTGCTCGAACATATGCCAATATGTGCATTGTTGCATGGAATATGTGTTTCATAATTTTTGTTTTTGTCTAATTTAAATACTTTTATATATGAAAAACAATTTAGTTAATATCATATATTATCAGGTATGTTTTCTGGGTTTATTTATAGTTCCATAGTTCACTGTAACTTTATTTATCGTTGTAAGATATTGATCGATTGTTTTCGCCACTATACGTAACAGCCAGATGATCAGTGACAGTTGATACCTGTCATCGTTGTTGTGATTATTTCGTATTCGTTTAAAACAACTTACTTGTTTAAGGTTAGTTGCTGGCCACTACATGCTTTAGAGCGAAACGATCGTTTGTCGGTCGACGGCAAAATTGGCGTTGCATAGAATTAAAGTTGGTTTTTCTAAACAAGTCTCGTTTATAAGATACACTGGTCAGAAAAACTCTTCAAACCGCAAAAGGTGCTGAAGTAACTCTCATCACTATATAATTCCTCTAATCACCTCAGATGCATATATATATGATGTAGTCCCACACCAGGCGCAAGTTGCAAATGTTGCTCCTGTCAACCCATTTATCACATTTTTCCCTTACAACTTTATATTGTCATTCATAACATCGAATATTGAAATAATCCGGTCAGTACGTACGTATCGTATTCAGTCAGTCCATTATGAGGTCACGCACAATGAAACAGCGCTAGTTGACGTGCGCTAACGTCGTGCGTTACTGCTGGTACTAGGGTTGATTTTAGCGCAGAATATATTACCTATAACGATTGACAACTTAAATACTAATTGATTGCTGCTGCGTTGTAACAGTACACATAACTAGTATTGGAAGGTAGGAAGTTATGTTTTCCTGGTTTTTAAGTGTTATCTTTATCCGGTAGATACATATGGGATGATCTGTTGATATTTTTATGCCATAGATCAGACGTTGCAATGCGGATGCAACTTATTTCAAAAATCTCTGATACCTATCTAGGTGGAGCAAAAGCTGTATCGTTGTTGACGTATTTTTGTCACGTCGATCGACACCTTACTCGTTATTATAAAAGAGCTGATCGACCGCTATGACGGGATATTAGAAGGCGTAATCTATATTAAATATTTGTTCTGTATCAACAAGCTGGTGTTCATTAGTGATAGCATTCATGTTGTCATGGATATCTATTACACAATATTGAAGCTGCGATCGATAGTCGTCCGTTTGCCAAAACGTGATGCAATAAAGATGTAGGTAGCAGAAACGCACCTCTTACAGCATCGAGTCTGAGATGCACGATAGACAATGCAAACTTGTGCGCACATACCACTTAAATTATTGAGTTAATTTTAGACGGCAAATACGCATATTATTCGCAACAATGATATAACTGAGTACAATTTGTTGTAAAGCTGCTTCATAAAGACGACCTCGATGAAAATAAGAACAAAGAATATTAATAGTATCCGAGCGATGACTTGTGATTTTGATTTTTTTGGAGAGTTTCACAAAATATCAGTAAAGGTTTTTATGGTGTTATAATTTACAATAATAGAGAATTTAATCCAATTTTTTCACTTTGTTTAGATTTAATTTTAATATCATTCGGTGTGGTTTAATTTGCTTCTTCGCCCATTCCAACTGTAATAAACGGGTACATACTCAATAAGATATGAGCGCACTCCCTATTTCGAGTTGTCTAAACATCTCAAACATTCGTAAAGTTTAATAGCTCGCACGGAAATATTCGTGCCGTTGTAGTGCATCAAAAATATTTTAAAATTAACTCCTGCCACGCGTTAAGGAGCCGCGACAAAAATAACAGCACTCACTTCCTTCAGGATCGGGCGCATTCCCCGGATGAGACACGCCATCTTGTCTATACTGAATCTAATAATGAACCTGCTCCAAATACCTACACGTCTATGAATTCCAATGTTCTAGATTATATAGATAGTTATGTTCAACAGTCCTACGATATCCATATTTTCAGTACATTGAGAATATTTTCTATTGTTATTTTAGAAATTGGTTCCTTTTTCAGTCAACTTATAAGCTGCAGTTATTAGCTATGTCATGTAAAGATTAATCATATTTTCTGTTTTTCATTTTTCTGACTTATTATTTTCATACAGTTCTCAACGCTGACTCCCACAAACACAAATGATTTATTGTAAATTTATAACTGATGTGTATTGATTTGAAACGAAGGCAAAATTTGTTACATAACGAATTAGCGTGGATTTTACTTTATCAATTGAGTAAACTACAAAAGGGGTGTTCCGTGTAGTGAAGTAGATCTATACGTATAGGATCTCGCATTAGTGCGATGATTATAGTTAATTATTCAAATCGGATGCAGACATTCCGTCGCATTCACTTGGCATTCTTTTGCAATGCAAATGTTTGTTTCAAGCCAGTGGAAGTAAACTTCCTATACATTGCCTCGTTTGGTGACCACCCACTACGTTTTGTGTTACTAATTATAATACGGATTCTGTGTACCCATGTCTTTAACATGCTTACAATGTGGTACTAATTTCTAAACACTCGTTTAGAATTTAAACGTTTTAGAGAGTTCACATGGGTATTTGTTAATAATCTGGAAATACGAAAAAGCTCAATATATATTTAAAAACACTGTCAGTAATGTCACGATCCATAATCGTAGTTGTTCATGGTTGATTGTTCAAGCTAATCGATGCACTCAATTAAATGGCGCAGATGTACAAACCTTTCGTGTTTTAAAGAGTTTTCCACATTAGATGATTTAATCAATTTCCGTTGAGGTAAATCATGAAATATATTACCCTAAATTGTATCCCAGTAGTAAAATTAAAACTTTAATGTTATATGACTTTTATACTAGACACGTAATTCCATGATGTAATCGAAAAAGTGGCTTTGATGCAGCACTAAACGTTTATAAGTGGTTATTAAACTTGACCCGCTTGGAGCGGCACCAAAACGACCCTATTGCTCACACATAATTATGATTTAAAAGACGAGAAATTATTAATTTTCATAAAGTCAGGTTGCAGTGATAGCATTTAGGTTTGAACGACGATCTCCCGTACGGTAGACTACTCGAGTTCGAGTCGAGCAAGCAGCTGTGTTTTTTTAAATTATGTGCGCATTACAAATTAATTATCACTTGCACCGGTAAAGGAAAAACATCGTTAGGAAACCTGCACACCTGAGAGTTCTCCATAACGTTCCCGAAGCTGTGTGAAGTTTGCCAACCCGCACATTCCACCCAAGCCATCAGGGCGGATTATGGCCTTAACCCTTCTAATTGTGGGAGTGGAAAATTGAGCCCAGCAGAGTGAGACGCTTATGAATTGTAATTATAAAGTCAGGTTCTGTGTGTCAGATTGTTTAGTTATGATATGTTAGTTTTCTATGGTTTTGATTGAAGAACATTATTGAAGGAATATAAAGGCACGCAGACAAGTTTTTTTAATCGTTTTGTTCATTATTCAGTAGTAAATTGGCTGCTTTGGTCTGTACATGACGTAATGCTCGTTACACAAATATATGCTAAGCAGTATCGACGCAGTCTCTCAACAGACACATTGCACGAATATCACTTGGAGCCAGGAAAGAGTCGTGGCAGCCCTATCGATCGAGTCGACATTTTTATAGTAATACACCACCAGTTTGCCGTGACTTCACATAATTATTTGACTTTGTAATTAATATCCAAGTAATAGCTACTGGTGTAGTAGTGGTTGCTATATCATGCTATAAGTTGCCAATCCAATACTTGTCAACGAGGTACGTAGTCTAGGCTAATTGCACTAACAATTCTCCTCACCAGAACCTGTACATAGAGGATTATTGCTCTGTATAGTTGCATTGTTTGCAGGTACCTTGTTGATGTGACGTCGAAAAATTGTCGGCGTTGTTCAGTTTGGCAAATTTAGAGTCAAGAAATATATTGTTTACGACTGCAAATAGTCCTCACCCCCGAAACAATTAATTATTTTGTTTACTCGCCATTCTAGGTGCTTAATTTCGTGTTTAACTCCATTGTATTTTTAATTGCTTTTTTTTAAATTGAATATGAAAGTTCACTAACAATTAATAATATTACCAATATTATATGATATTATTATATCACATGATAGTGTTATTGTGTAAAGTGCTTTTTTTATTTTATACATGTGTTAATGGTTAAAAGTTTTCTTTAACACAGGTGGAGGAGCGCAAGCGTGCAATATGGGAGGCTTCGGTCTCCCGCCGCGAGGCCCTTCTTCAACGGGAGCGGGATCGTACGGAACGGTTGGAGCGGGCCAGGGCGGCCCGCTCTGCTCCCCGTCCAGCATTCGCCTTCGGTTCGTCCACGCCACGACTGCTCGAGCCGATAGACTCGGCTGGATTCTTCTGGGCCGCGCGCAGGTGCGTTCTGGGACCGCTACTTTCCTTTATTTGTTTTAAGTAATTACGAAATTTATAGTATTAACAATTTGCACAGTAGGGTTTCTGTGTGTCTAAATAGGAAATCTAATTAATAGTAAACAACCAACCCATGTTCTGGGATAAGAATATGTATTATAAATAATTACTCGCAGGTGCTACTTGATTGATGGTTTCAATGTATTGAAGCAAAATTAAAGTCTCAAAAGCATATCTGAAATGTTCTAATAAGTTGTCCTGAATATTTTTCGATGCAACAATTAACTTCATCCTTGCATCAATTTTTATACATATTTAACGAAACCACCCTTCCCCTAGTATTTGACGTTATCCGCCAACCGGAGATGGACCTCATTGGAAATATTTCAACAAGCTTGGCATAAAGTTTTGGCAATCGCATAGTTCTAGGCTAGACGAATTATCTTCTAGTTTTTATGAGAAACTCCCTTCTTCTGACTTTATTGTAAACTGTAAAAATAACACTGCAAGATAGTAGTCCCCACGATTACCTTTTTTTAAGCTATGGCAGACTTAGATTGTTATAGGTATTAATAATAATAAGACTCTTAAAGGACTTTTCCATTGTAAGTAATTTTTTCATTCAATATTGTTATAGTAGCGCCATATACATATTTGGTTTTATTACTATCATCTATCTATATTGAGACACAGACTTTGTCTTACTTTAACTGAGTTTCTATTTCCTAACTGACGGTAAGTATTACATATCTGAAGATCTACTTGTAGAAGGTAAGGTAATGTCTATATTCTGTAGTGTGTCCCTTTGATACATTCGCCATGCTACTTTTACAATTTAAACAGTAAGGATAATTAATTCAATTACTTAGAACAGAAATGTTCCTTTATTTTTTTATTTCAGTGGGAGAGAAATCATCCTAATTTACATTTAGTGTCGATTATAAAGTTTCAGAAGTTGGAATAGTTTTCCATAATTTCCCAGGAATAAATAATAATGTGAAATTTTAAGTTATATTCAATATGCTTGAAACAGTGTACCTTTAAGTAGGTTGTGTAGTGTTGATATTAATTACATGCCAAAGTGAACATTGAAAATGGACTTAGGTAGTATATCTCCAGTATAATGTTTTTGATGTCATAGTTCTTGATGATTTTTAGTAACAATAGTGGCAAAAATTTTTCATTTATTATTACTACTTTGAGTGTCACATTAGACATGGAAGTTAAATCACAATCTTTAATGATCAACTATATTTAGCTTGGCTTTTTACTAAGTTCCCTTTTACAACGGGTGTCGGGTTTTATCATTAGTTTTTTAGTAAATAACATGATGTTTTTTTGATCCACCGTATTTTGTTATTTTTTTTTTATTTATGCACTAATTTATTTTTGTTTTCTCCCCACCAGTACCAACCCTATAGATCAGATGAACTTTTTTGAATCACTGTAAGCAGTTTTTCTGATTTTTCTTATTATTATTATTTTTTGGTTATGTTTTAGTTCCTAATTTACTAATTGTTTTAGTTTGTTTTTCAGTACTTACCTTTTTATTAATACGATTGTTAAATTTAGTTATGTGAGGCTTCCGAGTGGTTACCATTCTGTTTACATACGCAGTTTTTCGGCTGGTGTTTTGTGTATTTGCATAAGTATGGAAGTGCGCAGTCGACTGTGGTTTTAGGCATGTAATTAGCTATTTAATACTTACGTATCTACTAAACCTATTATGCTCGCTTCTTTTTATTTGATGTATAATTAACATGCACGTGGTGATAGATGTCTGGCCAGTTGGCGTGGAGTACAACAGCCACGTTGGGTTTTGTTTGGTTGTCATTAAAACGGGGCGTTTCATTTCATCATCGAAGCAATATGTTTGTGACCAACTTAACGTAAATAGTACTTAGTCAGTCTGAACCGCGAATTGAATTGGGAATTAAAACTAGATGGACTGTCCGACTGCATGCAAGTTACATTTAGTGCATGTATATGTAAATTGTAATTTATCTCACGTAACAACTCGAAGATGACACGGACGTTACTAATGTTTCCGACACATACCACAGGTTATACAGCATCGCATCGCATTATACAGATTAAACCCCTTATCGTTATACTAATCTACTTAACATAACAGCACTTATAAAACTCTGCAGTAAAAAGGTAACGAGCTAGCCCTTATATTCGCAACACGTGACGCAGCTACGATGACATTGCTTTCGAGCCAAAACGCATCTTATCGCCAAGCCCCTAGGTTTAACTTTATTTGATAATGTGGGTAATTTAAATTTCATTAAAGTATGTTTCGCTTTTACTGGGCACCGCCGGTCTTCGTCACTGCCACAGTGTATGTTTCTCGTAGTGGTATCAATTTGTAATCGTGGATAGGCTTTTGCACTACGTGAATTGAAATAGGGTATCACGGCTTTTTCTAAGTTCTCGTCTTAACGCTCCAGAATCTTCAGAACATAGCATATTCTCAATCGTCATTTAGAAGATATCAGAATAGGAATCGGTAGGGACATTCTTAATTTATAATTGTACTTTTTTGAGCTAAGCCATCTGCATTGAAGACTTTGTAATGAATTTGTTTTATATTCTTACCTAAAGTTCTATCTGTAGCTTAGTTAGATGCACATCGCAGGACATCGTAAACTGTTACACGAACGGCAGTAGAATATTGAATTGCGCGTTTCCAATAGGCTGGTGACTAATGCCATCAGGTGGTCAAAGACGGACAATCATTTAGATCAGTTCATCCATTGACGGTTATTGCAACTTTGTGTTTTTCCAATTTTTAATATCATTATTCAAATTGGTTGTGTTCGAAAAATATCATCGCAATATAAGTTTTCTGGTGGTGAAAATAATAAGACATTACATATAATGACTGTTTTCATCTTGAAATCTCAGTTGTGAAAATCAGGAAAAGTTGAGCACATCGAAAACGGGCACCCGGTTTATTTGGAAAACGAATTGTGTTCAATAGTATATTCATGTTATATTTATTATTAAGGAATTACTGGAATTTGATACTGGATTATCTTTATTGTATGCGGTATAAGTGTCTGTTTGTCGCCGGTAGCTTATTGGTTGCTTACGTAACTGTACTAGCCGATGGGGTGCAGTGGCCAAGGCATTAAAATAGTCCATATACACTGATACCATACATGCAGTTTATCATTGTTTTAATTAAATTATCATGGTATTTAAGAACATATAAATATTTGGTAATTCAGTTTGAATTAGCAGACACCTTTGCACAAATCGTTGTAATTACAATTTCTAATATCTAGAACAGCGGTCGTTTTGTATGACCGCGGGGTTTCTAGTATATCATAACTATGGTCAAATAATTAATTTGCTTTCATTTGAATCCCCTCTGAATGTTTTTATTTACAATTAGGTACTTCAGCGCCGTATGAAATCGCGTAGTAAATACATCAAGTAGAATAATCTCATCTTGCTCAAGCAAGCCGTGGCTGGTGAGTTTAATGATTTAATTTGTATTTGGCTCACAGCCGCAATGCAGTGCCTCCCTGAGCGAGAGAGAATCTGTGGGCGTGGAATTTCATTTCAACATATTTTCCTTTTTTAAAAATCAAACCTTAGCATAAATTGTTTTGACACGAAATTAATTTAAAAGTTACTTAAAGTAATATTAGAATGGGTGGAATATGAGTGTTAGTAAAACGTATACCACATTTTTTTACAAATCTATTACACTACGTATTAATCTTAGCCTAGAAATTTATTAAAGCTGCATCGTTATCGTTAAAACTGCAGTTTTTTTTAAAGTTACCTCAGAAAAGTAGCGTAGTGTTAAAACAAATGATAATAATTATATTAAAAAATTCATAGTAAATCAGATAATTATTTTTCACAACTGCGTATTATCACTCTATTTCTTATAATTTTTCAATCCTTTTCTTACCCAGACAACCTTCGATTCTTACACAGCCACAATTCGATCATAACCAATGTTTTCATGTCATATACCTACTCTTTATTTTTAATAACTCGGCGGTGCGTGATATTGCTTTTGAATTATTTTCTTGTCATTTTATAAAAAAAACTCTGTGCAAATTTCCTCGTAATAATTTTTCTCTTTAAATCAAATGGTCTAGCAAATAGTAAATTAAAACCAGTAGGTAGAGGCAGCGTGCATGACAAATTTTAAACCAGTATCTATGTTATAACGACTGGCGATGGTACTTAGTCATAGATTCTGGTTGGCAAAGACACAAATCAATACCAAGTTTCCCTTAGCGGTTTACTGCAGGGCACGTATTCTCCGCATTATCATGCCCTTTGCTTTAAATTGTTTAAGAAGGTGCTCTAGTACGGATTGGAAAAGGATCAATATTCGGAAGTCCTTATGCCGTCCCAAATCCTCCGACATAACTTAACGACTGCTATCTAATGATAATGACGAGGGACGATAAGTAACATTCCCGCAGCTCTGAACTTTTTTTTTAATATAACTTGTACTCAAACGAGCAGGCGAACCATTTGATGGTAAGTGGCCACAATCGCTCAAAGACTTCAAGTGACACGCAAACGCATCACCGAAGCGTTGCCGAACAAAAAAGAAGCGGCGTACTCGCATTATTATTGGCTCTCCAAACTGCTCTAGAAATGTTGTCACTTGCAGTCACCCATTCCTTCGACAAGCGCATCCGAACTTAACAAAGTCGAACAGACATTCAATCTTAGATTGTCATAAACCGTTGTTTACCTTGCCAAAATTTTCCGTTTATGAACAATAATTTACATCGATAGCTACCTATCTAATCGAGCTGGCGACGCGGCGTACGGAACGTTTCTGCGGATTACGTGGTGAAAATACACGACTCTTATCATTTAAATATATTGTAACTTGACGTACCTACTACAGGTTTTTGTACAGGTATCAAGTTTCGTTCAAAGTCCACTGTTAAGTTTTTAACTCAACGTCGTCGCAACCCGGTAAAGAGAATGAATGAGAATGACTTATGGCAATATTACCGGGTGCCACCTTTGCAAGATTCAACAACTCGCAGTCAAAATAGCTTAAGTCAACAACTGCAAATTTTAACAGTACAAATAAGGTGTCCAATATAGTATTAAAAAAAATTTAAAGTCCAATTTTCTTTCAGTCCAATTCAGAAGGATTTGTAAAGGAATAGTATTTAGATTTTCGATTTTAAATAAATAATGGTGAACTGATAAGAAACCAGATAGATACCGTTAACCGTTCTACATAGCATGTCCGGTTTATATAATAAATAATTCTTACTTGTATGTACCTTTTTTATTTCCTATATGTACAAAATCGTATACTACTGATAGGCCTATGCAGTCCTAAATGATGTGCAATTTAATAAAACACACTTGATTAACATGGTTATGTTACATAATTACCATTTTTTAGCTTAAAAACAATTTACACTAAGAAATAATTCTATGACTAGTATGAATATCAGTGATAAAGGTTTAATGGTTTTAGGCGGCATGTATTGATAGCCTGTGTATGTGTGTGAGCTGTAAATTAATATGGTAAAAAGATATCCACTTGCTTTGTAACCATTATACCTAATGTAGGAAATTTGCATATTCAAAAATACTGCATCAATATCTCGAAAGATACATATTTAAATTTCGACCCCGCATTTGGTAAGTATGACGCAGTAATTGCAATCTGTGATATCGTGGTTGGATCCAAAGTGATCCAGTGGGCCAGCTATTGGTTGGTCGATATAAAGCTATACGTACTAGGACCACTTATATATTTAACACAAAAAAGTTGTGTCGCACTCGACGTCAAATGTGATTTCGTTTGAGTAAAGAAAGATTGCGTAAATTTAAATAACTCTGTGAAACGTTAAAATTTCCCATTGAGCTGCACCCAAATGTCATGACAATGGTTTTGGCACGGTCAAAGTGACAATTACATAACGCTGGAAGGGCAACCGTCACTGACGTCACCTTCCTTCCTATATACATAATTTCCATGGACACCATCCATTGTCTCCATAAAACAATGCCTTAATTCGACGTGGAGGATTTGTCAACGGTGTTGCGTCGGGTGTTTTGCTCGCCGAAATGGCACGGCGAAATCACAACTTGCATTTTGAAATCATGTTTCAAAAAAGAATTTTACATAGATTCACATTGAAATTATAGTTCATTGTAGAATGTATTTAACAGGAATAAATGGTAACAAAATACACCGACCCAAAATATATGTATTTTCTTCTGTAAATGATGTACAATAATGTGGAGTAGTTGGTGAAAGGAAAAATTTTGCTTAATTTACTTAACTCAACTTACGTTTTCTTAAACTGCTCACTTTTAAGTTGGGTAAAAAAATGTCTTCCTTAGTTACAAGGCCGCTTGTATATCATTAATGTCTACTGTCAAAACAATTTCGTTGCCATGTATTGTGTTACCGTGATTACGTCACATACAAATCCTGAAGTGACCTCACTCGGAAAAGGGGTATCGATCGTGGAGAGGTTGCCAGAGTCACACCTATTCCTGTCGTGATAGTCATGGAAGCATGTGAATGAAAACTTAACATTGAAATGATTCTTACTTTTGTATTAGGAGCGATCAACACACGCGCCTAGCTTTTACTATGCAACTGAAATCCAACTGTGAAGTGTAGTTTATGTTTATCGGCTGTAGTGGAACTATTTATTGTGCAGATTCATTCCTTTAGTACTGAACGGCAACCACTTGGTAATATTTCTGTTGTTTTAAACGTTTATAGGCGTTGGTGATTTTTTATCATCGGAGGGCCGGTCTGGCATTTTCTTAGTTGCGTGTATAAAAAACATGCTTCCAATATGGAGGTGATGTAAATAATATTATTTATTAACGATTATTTTCATTTTTATTGAACCCTACCATCTCTCAAGAAACGTGATTCTTTCGTTCACACCGGAACAATTGTTACTTGTTTTTATCAGGTGTTTTATAAATTGTTCATGTTTACTCCGATGCACCTATTCTAACTTTATTGTAAGTCTTATCTAATAACAAAAACCGTATTAGTTTTGGAGACTAGTTTTGAAGAAGAAACTAGTTTTGGTGATTATCGCGTACAGACAAATAAACAAGTTAAAAAATCACCGAAGCCACAAACAAACGTACAGCTCACCCCGCGACAACGTAACGTAACGCGTACATCCTATCACCCTAAATGATAAATCTGAGCCAGGACGAAATAAAAACACCATTGAACTTATGGCTCGACAATTTTTTTCGTGCGTCCAAGAGCGTACAAGTTAATCCTCAAAGTATCACCGCCCGCGCGACGGGTTGTCGCGGCTTTGAACGAACCGTGACCCTGTGCATAAATTACGTTGGCAAATACACAACATTCTTATTACTCCTATTACTCGACTTGTTACTGTTTTATCAACGAAACAGTAATGATTGGGCACCGGTGAAATAATTACAATTAATTTAATTGATAACTCTCACACACGCTAAGATTCCTTGTGTTGATGGTCCAATTCATACGAATCAAACGCCCAATAATAATTTGGGGATTAGACGTATTATTTTCCTACTTTACGATCTATCCAAATATAACTCTTACAATAATATAGTAATAACAATACTTATTAAGTTCTGCATGACTTGCATTTGCATCGATATATAAATATATATATTATTATTTGTTGGTCTTGTAGAAAAGTAATTAAAAGTAGTCTAACTTAGCATGTAGTATGTACGACATTGTTCAGTGTACATTTTTATTATTTATTTTGTCGTTAAACGAGGGTTTCATGTTTTGATAATACTCGCTTATGTTACGCTAAGCATATTCCCAATAGGATGCGAACGGCTAGTTGGTACTTACCACAACATTTTATCTATGACGATCAATCTCTACTACAAATACTTGAGGATTGCATTTATGTAAGTGTTAAATATGTAAAGTTTTGTTTCCGTGTGAAGGTACTATCAAACCAGTCATTGCTTGAACCTCGGAGCTGTGCCATTACTGTGCAGTCCTAAACAAAATAGTCATAGATAGATCCTGCCGCAGGAATGCTCTAATACAATTTAAATTTACAACGGTGTAATGTTATACTAACTATACATAAACAATAGATACATAAGAGTTGCATTAATATGTCGGTTGGTGTTCTCCAGGGCGGCATCAACTACAAACGTGATGTTCGCGTCTGCGCCGCTCACGAGACGCGCTTCCGCACTGCAGTTGGACTCTTCTGACACAGACAACAAAGGTATTCAGATTTATATATTATTTATTTTTGTATCGACGATATAAATAAATAACTTATATATACTTTATACTGCTAATAAGATTTAAATATTTAAAAACTGAATATACTCGTAGAACGAACACTCTTCAAGTTTATTTTGATTGAATTACATAAACTCTGTTTATTCGCATCTCATCTCATCTCCCATTATTTCAGTCCATCTCATCGTTCATCCCTGATACCATAATCATTTTGTTTTATTATATTCGCTATTGCACCCTAACCTTATTTGATATTTATTATAAATATCTTTGTTCGTGCTGCCAAGGAATTTTAATGTTCACAAGTCTCTGTAAGTGTATTCTTTTATATTTTGTTATTGCTGTACTAAATGTTTTTGGAAGTCTTCTTATTACATCCAGACAACAGGATAACTTGAGCCGGAAGTGTTTCCGTTACATGGACATACATCTTTACGGAGAACTGTACTTTATCATTACATAAATGTACACCCCATCCAGGAATCATACCCGAGATCCTTCGTAGGGGCACACAGCTCATTGCCAAATCTGACCCGTTTTAAACTAAGAGTTTTCTATATAGAGATAATCTGAGCCGGGATGTTTTTATCGGGTCTGACGATATCCGATCGAGACATCCAATCTGCTAAGTTCGAGTGTGTGCGTTCTTGACGTGGGCGACCGGAGATTACGTTGCAGATATAGATAGATAGATACGTGGGCAAGATGTTTGTCAGTGATAACGTATTTACACAGTATCTGTAATGTTTTTAGTATAGTATTTTTGTTACCTGAAGTTCTTTCATATTGACCGTAGGTTGGTACGGGAGTTATTCCAATGTAATCTTCAGATTAGCGGTAGCTCGGTGCGTTGCACGGTATCCTGGACACTTGAAATATATAAATTGATCGTCATCACCACCCATAACTGTCCTACTTTTGGGTTAGGTTAGTGTGAGGAGTAAATAGCTGTCCGCCTCTGGATAAGTGCATGTTGGGAGACTTTAGACACATTTTAAAACTTGGAAAGCCATAAGATGCACGCAGGCTCCCTAGCGACGTTTTCCTTCATCGAAACAAGACAAGTTTCAACTACAACTATTAAAAAAGTATAGGTGCATGCAATATTCGAACTCGCTAACCGTAATCTTTAATCGTTCTTGAGTTTTATAAAAACTGATAACAAAAATGTCCGTGTTCCAGACGAGCCGGACCGCTCCCCGCAGCCGCAAGCGTGGTCGTCAGTGGCCAGACGGCGCACGGACCTAGTGCCCACGTTGCCGGCTCCGCGCGCGCCAGGTAGGGCGTACTCAATGACACGGCTCGACAGGATCCCGACGCAGCGGCCGCTGCACTCCGCCTCGCCGTCCATGCACCAACTGAACAGGAGCCGTATGTATTGTTGTCTGTTGCGTGGACCAGGGCTGCCGGCTTCGCACTCTGATAGCCGTGGGTGGAATCAGGTTTTATTAAGTTTCCGCGAGTTAATATCAAATAATATTATTATGCTTTATTAAGCGCTCTTGCATATTTTCACACGTTTTAATAATTTACTTGCAAGTCTCATTACTGTTTAGAATTATTAGTTACAATCTAGTGATATTTAAAAAGTATTTAAAAGTAATTTTTTAGTTGATATTACATTTGAAAACAATGTTATTAAAGTATTTCATTGCTCTTGTTATAAACAAAAGATAACAGAGAACACAAGCTGCGCTTCTAACAAACGTGGATAAAATATTTGAATTCTATATACAAAACTTATCTTTGTATTTTTTTTTTGTTCAATTTTTTATGTTTAATAATTTTCACAAGATACGTTAAATTAACGTAAAAATGGAATTGATCCCATACAATTTGCATACTTGAACGAACACAAAACGTACAAACTGAACGAAACTTAGTACATTAAAACAAACACCCCTTCCCTGATTCCATCCACAATAGCCTTGAAGCGGGATCGCTGTTCTGCTTACTGGTGCTGGTTGATGCGTCACTAACGCGGTAGGTACCCACTGTTGCCGAATACCGACCGGTCGTGGGCGAGCTGTCAATACTGTCGAAGCTTATCGGTCTGTGCTAAGCTATGGGACGCTTCGCGCTTAAGTTTTGACCATGAATAACCCAATAAGCTTTTATGATCATACTACACGGTAATTAATGATGAGAAATACAAATAACAATGCCACACAGTGAAGTTAATAAAACACGTTTGTAAACCTAAACACATCATAATATAAATTATCCGTGTTTAATGAATTTTTGTAATCTTGCTAAATAATAATTTATAACAATATTTATTTTATGGCGTTTTGAATCTTAAAAAAACAATAATTATGATAAGTAACATAAAGAAATTATCTAAGATTTTATATCCGTCGCGACACCAGCATTGTCAAAAAAAAAATTTGATTTCACATTGTTAATTTTCTTTTTATACCAGTTGACAAACTAGCAGACGAGCCACCTGATGGTAACTGGTCACCATCGCAATGGATTTCAGTGACACAGTGAGATCAGTAAGTTATCACCGACGCATTGCCGATCGAAAAGGAAGCGAGAGATCCTTATTATTACTGACTCTCGACTGTGCGTCCAAAACATGTGTGGAACGTTTGAGCCCGTCTTGCCTCGTCCGTTGTTCCGTTGGGTTTTGCCCGTAGTGGGGCGGTCCGCTCGTTCGTCGGCTATTAACATAAACAGGGTGCTCCACGAACGGACAAGGTTGGCTTGAACTCGAGCCTTATGCCACCATTACTCACTTATTATGATAAATAAACGCTTACACCCCCGCACCAGAATTCCTTTGGTTGAAAGTAAAAATGAGACGTTGCAAATTCACGAGAACAGGTGTTTATATATACATATGTCACACAAATGTCTACACCGGCGGAGCACCGAACCCGGAACACGGTCACTACCGAGTGGACTAAAGGGTTCTTAAATAGTAATCCCTTTACCGGAGGCATCTAACTAAACTTGGAGAGGCTAATAGATGGGAGAATGTGCTTGTGCTCTCCACCGTAAGACAAAATAAGTAAATAAATCAATTTACATCAAACTATATCTGTTGTAAGCTGGTTGAAGAGTGACACTGGTGTCATCGACGCTGTTGTGGGACGTGCGAGGGTTTTAACGTAGATTGTACGCACCTCGCTATAGTGGTTCACTGCACGGAATGGAACTCGTAATTGGAAACATCTGATGCAGTCTGGTGGTGACATCGGAACGTCGGAAAGTCTCTTGTACAAACGCTCACATACCGCTCCCATACGGCTCACCGATGCCACAACAACACTTACGACGGCGGCTCGGTGAGCCCTTCGACGCACGGAATCGCGCTCGTGTTGCGTACGCCACTCAATCTATTATAATCGACCCGAGCTCCGAGTGTCGATAGAACATCGAGCTGCGAGCGCTACTTGCATACAAAGACAATACGGGGACAGTAATTGTTTCTAATAAAATATTGTAATCATTTGCAATAGTTTGGTTTAACAACTTTTAGGTGTCAGTCTTCATAGCTCACACAACACAGATTAGTTTGATGTTCACGCTTCAATATTGTTTTACGTTTCGCTTGTGCGGTTTCATTTTTCAAACATTGTTTTTCGTCGACGAATGGTATTTACGTTTGGACTTTGAAGTGTGTTTTTTTTTTTCTAAGTTTAGCATTGTTACTATCAACTTGTTCAAAAGCGTAATTTATGTATTATTAGTATTTTATATGTAAATTAATGCAAATATATGATGATGACGTAGTGTGTGAGATGTTATGAATCGTTTGTACATTTTCATATTATTTCGCATTAACTTGCATTTTGTGTCCGCGCGATAAGCTCTGGTCTAGATCTATTCTGTATGTCCCGGTGGGACAGGAGGAGGTATTTATAAAATCTTTTTTTAAATTGTCGTTAGCCACGATGTTGCGAACAGCTCTAGTAATACTATCAAGTATCTTAATTCAATACATTGTGGATGACGAGGCTTAAGTAAGATACACATTTTACTAAAAATAAAATATGCTAAAATATCTTATTGTAATTATAATGTTGCCGACCGCATCATAACACAACAACAAGCCGCTTTGACGCGATATCTTAGCATGTTTAATAAAAATTTGTTAAATGGCTGGCGGGCTTAAAAGGTAAGCGTGGCTAAATTATGGTTTGTAATTAACATTCAGCGACTGTTTGGGAACGTCGAGTTTATAAACTTGATAATAAACAAAATAAACAAACCTGTTGTTAATTGAACAAAAAACAGAAACACAGAAACAGATGAACGCACACGCAAACACCCCACGAACACGACTCAAGTACACGCCGTGAACTAGTCGACGAGCCCAGTATATCATTCACACAAACAAGTGGCGACTGTCCCGTTGTTACGTGACGTGTTAGGGACGGGCCCTTAGTTACGGCTCTTTTGTAAAACAAGTTGCCGAACATCGAATCATAGCGACGATGCTGCCATCACTCGGGTCACCTGCCTCGTTTAGTAACGGCATTCATGACGGTCTCCGACATAACATCGCCTAGATTTTCATGGTTTACCTTTTGCATAGTAGTGCCCGATTCACTTGCATCTTTTTGACGCTGTCGCATCCCTTCATAGTAAAAAAAGGTCTGAAACACAATTCTGTAGTTTTTTTTTTTTTTGATATAAAAAACCCTTGATATGGTTTTTAAAGGACCTGGAGATAGAATTATAATTTATATTATATTAAGGCGAAGGGGAATCTGACTAGCTATTATTACACAAAATTAAACAAACGTACAACATAATATTGTAACAAAACAACAAATTATTTTGCAAGAAGTAATTTATCACGCGCTTACCTTCAACGCTTAAAAATTATTTATAAAGGCTAGTTTGAATTATCTGGATTTTGAATAGACTGAATGTGTACATTACACCTGACCTACAATATTTATGTTATAGAGATCAGAGGACTTTATGGAAACACTTTCAATATCGCCTTTTGTAACGTAACTAAGCCTAACGAAAATATTAACACTTTTCATTGACGCTTTTTGTGATATAACCGATACACTAACACGTACTGAACGCTCGATGTACGCAGAGACGCGGTCGGGCGACACAACGCCCGGTTCGCGTCCTGGCAGCGCGATGTCGAACGCAACAGGAGTGGTGCGCCGTGCGACGTCCGCGCCGCGCAAACCGCGGCCTGCCTCTATTGCCGGTACGGGCGTTAACACGCCGAGAGGTAATGGCTCTTGTACCGTAGCGTTTAGGGTGGAGTTTAAAATGAGGTTTGCGTTTTATTACCACGTTTTTGGTATGCAAACTATTGCAGAATGATCATGCTTTTGGAATAAACTTTATTTATTAGAATGTAAGGTGGTTTACAGTGTAAAGGTTGGGTTTAGTGATGTTTTATTTATCCAACATATTTGACTATCGACATGCATATAATAAATACTTAAATGACTGAATGATTTTGAATTTGAATGAGCTGATAAATTATATGAATACATTTTAACTATAACGTGTACTCACAATTTTATTTGTTTTTCACCGATATTTCATATTACAATTAAAATGTATAATGTCTGCGATGATATAAAGTCGTATATGAAAGTAGTAAAAAACGGTGTGAAAATAACAAAAAGGTATATTGTTATTTTCACACCGTAAAACTGTATAATATACATATTTGTAAAATACGGTGTTTTTGTATGTGACATTTTCTTATATTTTAGAAAATTTGATATTAAAGAGTTTCGCTCTCAGTATGCGCTTTCGAAAATTGAATTTAATCGTTGTATCCGATTTTTGAGACGCTTCAAATTTGAAGCATATTTATATTTTGTTACTTGAAAATTAAAATTACTTTGTGATTTTCTGATAACTTGTTGTGCACAGGAAACAGTTCGTAAATAAACTTTTTTGTGTTAGCAATTTTAATTCATATTATATCAGATACTAATAAGGAGAGTCTTAAAAGTGTACTTGTTTTTATAAAATAATATATATATATATATATAATTCATGAATCATGTGTTGAGCATCCGTAACGCTTTTTGTAGTATAACTTTGAACACGCAGTC
>DWPT01000670.1:0-22370 GCA_018251895.1 Agathymus mariae mariae
CAGGCAGTCAAAATTATATTACCTGTACTCTTAATCGAATTAAAGGACCCATTTCCGGGGATAAAAATAATCAGCAGTTATGATCCATAATATTTTTAAAATGCTAAAATCATCTAAATCTGTCCAGTGGTTTTAGTAACACATGGTCAGACAGACAGACAAGCAAACAAAAAATAAATCTTTGTCGATAACAACTCCTACTTGTGTAGATATTAGAAAAAAACTTGACGTACAGATTCGGCCCTGTACAGTTTTATTATGGTATTATGAATATGTATTTATTTCAGTTTTATTAAGGTAATCTTTAGCTTATCGCTATTTCGTATTCATAAGTTTTATTAATGTAGTAAAATTATGCAATTATATTGCTGTATAAGTAACAAATATTTTATTACTTATGAAGTTTAAAATGAAATTTCTTAGCGGAGTTTGAATACTGCGCGCGTCTCTAATTTTTCAAATTATGCGCGTATTACAAATTAATTATCACTTGCATTGGTCAAGGAAAATGTCGTGAGAAAACCTCACCTGAGAGTTCTCCATAATGTTCTCAAAATGCCAACCCGCACTTTCCTAGTATATGATTAGATATGGATTTAACCCCTTCTCATTGTGGGAGGAGACTTGAGCCCAGCAGTGGGGCAATATAATGATAATGAATGTTTATAACTTTGAATCATTAACACAAACGTATAATTCCATTTCGTAACCTTTAGATAAACATTACAATACTTACGGTTAAATAATTTATTTCTTCTACAAGTATTACTAAAACTTAACTGTTGTCATTATTTTTGACCAAATTAACAACAAAAAAAATTATGAAAACCAGAATTCGAAAATGGTTATCGTGTGTCGCTCTCAAAGTGACATTTCCTCTCGAACGACCAGTTAGAATTTCAAATCAAATCGATTGATCAACACTTGTTGTATTATTACGTTACACCTAGGTTTAAATGTTAATTGTTGTTTTGTTTACCATTAACTGTGATATATAGCTAGTAGTGTAAATGCTAATAAACTGATTTTATTTGTCGAGCAGAGCTCGTAAACACTATGACTAACCTTAACTATGGGTGACTAATAGTCATCCGTTTTGTATTCTATGTACCTATATTCTGTGCAAGAGTTAACTATTAGGTAGAAACTCGTGACCCCATAATCTTCGTTTAGGGTAAAATAATTCATAGATATAATTATCAATTTCATTCTCAAGTCTACAAGATATCCTTGTATCCTTGATTTCGGAGCCTATTCCGGATAAAAAAATAGTTTTTCTTGTTACTGATTATATTTGTTAGGATTAAAGTCAATTACTGAGTTTTAATAGGTAAAAAAATTCCAATGGCAATTTAAATAACATATTTCATTTAATTTTGCCTTTCATAATATTAATATTACCAACGTCCACAAAAATGTCGTGCACCAGTAGATATTTGATGGGACTTACTACCTCATACAATTTATGTACATACTTAGTTTAATGCATACAGACCATGTAACTTTTTTCTTTATTTATAAAATAATATAAATATATTAAGATAATAACAATATGTACAAGCATACGTAACTTTATGTATGTGTTTTGTAACTGTCTATAGCCCATAATCTGTTACTGGAGCCTCGTAAGCTAGAGATCAAAGGTTAATTACCCTAAGTTATAAATGAGTTGTAATAAGGGAATATTAATAGTAAGCAGTCACAGCATTTGTTGAAACTAACACCTGTTGTTTGATTAATTGCTGAATTGGGAATATTTGTGTCGAAGTGTAATGCAGCGTCAGCATAGACTTGACTACGTCACATATTAACCGCCTGACCACGTGTTGATCAACAAAAAATACTCATGACCCGGGAACAAACATCGAACCCGGGACCCCTCGTTCGGCAGGCAGGGTCACCACCAACTGGACTATGGAGTCGTCGTCTAAACTAATATCGTCTCGTCCACTGGTCAGCAGCCTGCTCCTCGGTAAGACTACAGGATTACTGGAGTTTTTTATACCCCAAAACAATATACCTATAACATATTTCCAAACAGCTTAGGTCAAGACAAGCAAACTTAAAAAAATATGATTGTAAGAACATAACAATATCAAAATGACTACGCGGATTCCGATGCGGCTGTTACCAATTGGTAGAGTAAATACAAAAAAATATGAAACAAGCAAGTATTATATTTCGCGTACGTGTAATAAACGTTAACGTAAAAATCACGTGTTGAAATAAAATAATACCTTTCGAATACCTAAGATATCAAATAAAACGCCATTAAATACGTCCTAAATTACCAAGTCGTCATAAATCATAAGTGAGACGTCTGCACATCTTAATCATATATCTTAGGGAGCAATTAAATTTGTGCGCCTCAGGCAACTGAGCATACGTTATGGTACGTAGACAGGCTCTTTCAAGACGTTTTATCAGATCATCTGAGCTTTTGATTATTATGTGTTATGATTTTAAGCAAACTTATACAGTTAAAGAATAACACAATCCAATAAAAATACAATTACAGTCATTATTATACAATTTCCTAACATATTGTGACGTGAATTAAATCAGTGTGTCTCGACTTAAGTTACTCATTTTATTTGCAACTAAACAAAAAATGTTTCAAAAATTTAATTTTGAAAAAAAAAAAAAAAATACTTTTGAACCCTTTTAATTTATTCATGTAAATATCCTACAGTCAAATGAAAATTTAGAGCCTTTTCATTTTAATAGAATTTGTTAATGAATAATCAGAAATGTGTGATTTGATTAATGGAATTATAAAGAATACGATTATCTCACGATGGATACACAAGAAACATAATACGGGATGTGAGTAGATGAGCATAGGGTTGTTAGTAAAAATTACTACTTATGGAAAGTGATGACATAGGATGGGCTTAAAAAAATGTTAGTAAATGTTTGAATACAACATCATTTCATTCTCATATTGGCGTAGTGTATATGCGCTATGTGGAAATGTTATGCCGCCAGTGTAAGTTTTTGAATATCTCTTCTCTGAGTTATATGCCATAAAGCCTTATCTGACTTCTATGAATTTATTTGATAGTTGTATGAAATAAGATGGTTGTCTGAAAGACCATTATTACTAGATTTACCATCTAAGGGCACCTCGCCACTTACACCTGGGATTGTAGTCAAGCGTTAAATTATAACAAGTAAAAATATGACTTTCAAGAAATTGTAAATTATCCATAATATTCTAGCGTTTGTTAAATCATAGTACATACTACATATCGGTACTCCATGTATGGAGTACTGTTGTCACATTTGGGCTGGTGCTGCCACATGTCATCTATCTGCGGTGGACTCGATGGAGAGACGTGCAAAGAGGCTCATTGGTGACCCAGATCTGGTTGAAACCCTTGAAAAAAGCGTTCAGCACAGGCGCAGGGTTGCCAGTCTCTCGGTCTTCTATAGGGTACATTTTGGAAAGTATGCACAGGAATTGTTCGAATTAATTCCACTGTCACCGTTCGTCCATCGAACAACTCGACGAACGGCAGGTATCCACCCTTTTGTAGTGCACGTACCAACTGCACGGATGACGCGGTTTGCGTCTTCATTCATTTTGCGCAGTGCAAAGGACTGGAATAACTGGCCCGCGTCGGTGCTCCCGACTACTTACGATGGGAGTCTTCAAGAAGAGAGTGAATATGTTATCTTATCTTATTGGATTGTTACAAAGCAAATTCATACTAATTTAATAACGCTGAATTTCCGCAAAGTAGCGCCTGATACTATCGACTTTTTTTATACAGATTAAATTTCCTTTTATGGTAAGTTAACAATTAATTGTTAAAATAAAATAAGTGAATAAAACTTCTGTATCATTAGAATATGACAGATATTCATTGTAATAGCACAATCCAGTGGTAGACAACAAATGGAGTGAACCAGTACACGTTGGTGCTATCGCCTCGTAATTTATCGACGGAGGAAGGCGTAAATCAGCGCGCCGGCGCACGCCCTCGTAAATCCAATAATATTATCCTGCTCCGAGAGCCCGATAATTTCCATGTTACCGACGGCTTGATGGCGTTCATGGGGTGCTTGAGATTGCAACGATTTATTGCCCCGTGACGGATAGTGCCATACGCATTGATAATGCTATCCGGTAAACCAGTGATGTCTATTAGCACCCTAATTTTATTACATTGGTGACCTTTCATATGATATTTCATATTACTATGGTCGAATCTGTTGAAACGACTAAAGTTGGCTGTAACATGTAACATTTGTAATAAGCTCACAAATGTTTCTACGTAACTTACTATATTTACAAGATAATATAAATGTTACAAATCAAAATAACGATTTAGCTATTCGACGGTCACGAAGTTATGCATGATTTGGTTACATCATCGTAACGTCTATGTAAGGTGTAGTCATTTTTACGGCGCTCGGTGTACAATTTTAAAATGAAGTTGTAAAGTTAATAAGTTCCTTTGGAAATGTTCAAAAAATGTTTTAAAACACAAGTCATATGCAACGTAATAGTATAAATAAATACATAAACGACAAAGCCACTTGGAGGTATCTTTAACTCCCTTTTAAAGACTCTTACCGAAACGGACGCAGAATAAAACGCATTTGAATTATCAATGACTCATTTGTAAGTATTAATTTCAACATGACCCTAATTACCACACACAGTCCGAAGAGACAAGGTCTCCAGGTCAGTGGTGAATCTACCTGTAGACTGACTGTTCAACTTCGCAAATGAAATTGATAAAAACCTTTGGTTACTTGGTTTTAGAACGAGCCATAAAGAAAGTTGTCTCTTTCGCGACCTTTTACGGACATATTATTTTCTTCTGATGAGGAGGATAAACCCTAATAATTCACTAGACATGTTTTAAGTTTAGCACACAACAAGTCGTGTCGCACAAATGTCAGCTCATAAGAACAGTTGCAATAACTTTAAAAGTCTATATTGAGGTTTTAAAATCAAAAGGAAAAATATATATGAAACTATAGAACGACCAAAATAGAACATGACAGACAGACGGACATATAGATCATATAAAAGTATGTTTTCATCGAATGTACGAAAGCCTAATATTTTACTCATTTTGAACGACGATGTCAGTTCCATGGAAAAAAGGAAATTAGTTAATCGTTGTAATAGCTAGCCGCTCCGTGAATCTATCCATGGCACGTCTCCCGTCTGTCATTCGTAGAAATCGACCAATGTCGAGTTCTAATTATTTATGGATCCCTCACTGCTGATTAAATGTTTATACTGCTACTACGTATATTTTTGCATTTTAACAAGGGAATAAAGATTTACACTACTTTTCCATGATACTTATCAATCACAGATGGACATTGCTTACCAACGACAAGTAAGGCTAATTAAGTTCATGAGAATGAAGCTGACCGTTCACCAGCAGTCAAGAAATAACTACGCTTTAGGAGCCGGAAGGCAACTGATCAAAATACTGAGCTTAGACGTACTGTATTTTATACACCGCTGTTCATCTATAGACACTTCACTAGTAAGTAATCTCCACAATACAAGACTAGATTACACCCTTACAATACAATTATCTTTGTGCAAATCTATGCGAGAGCCAAGAGGCGTGCAATCGTTTAGTTTCCGCTCACACATGTTTCGTATTAAGAAATCGAACTTCAGTACAATGTTATCTCGAATCGACTGCATGGGTGCATTTATAGAATAACCGTTTTTCATGATGCACTTAACTGAATTAGTACCAACGATACGACATCGATAATTTAGTTGACGTTCAATACAATATATTACTTCTACTATTTATACTGAACTAGCTGGTGCCCGGTGCGTTTCGTTTCATCTAATAAAATCTACCATTTTTAATACGTAAATAAATATATACGTTTATGATTTTTGTTATTGTAAAGCACAACACTTACAATATTTTTGGTTTTGCCATCTTGAGCAAAAATAAATTAACTTGTCGGTTTGCCAACGCGGGAGCAGTGTGTTTGATGTTAGTGTTTTAAGGTTCATTTTTTAGTACATATGGTTCAAAGTAAAAAATCACTGCCTCCAGCGCCACCTATCCGGCACTACCGTAACTATGTACGTCGGAGTGGTCATGTCGCTCTTTATATGTATGCAAAGTTTCATATCAATTGGGCTGATGATTCTCGAGTTTTAGGTGGATATTTAAAATATATCTACATAGATTATTTAAAAGAAAAAATATATTATGGGCTGACAAACAGAAAGATGGACCACCTAATCACCACTAATAGCAGGCTTCCACACGCCGGAGGATCACCGGCGCCGTACTAAAAAAGGAAGTGATGAAATCTTCTTTAATAGCTTTAAAGTTTTGCAATTTATCCACAAATTGTTGTAAATATATAAAAGATAAAAAAATAATGGGTCCCACAAAGGTAAAGAACTTACCATCCAAAAGGGACCCTTCGCCATAGCCTTTTGCGTTGTTGAGCAGGGTACAACACGATCATGAGGTATTGGCTTGAACTTGAGGATGGATGGGTTATCTACAATAATAGTTATAGAAACGAACTTAGCACACTTCCAACGTCTTTATATACGTACCGCCAACTACATCACGTTATTATTTACGCACGACGCCCTCAGTACCGCCCCGAGATCTTTGCAAGGATGACCTGATAGCCTTGTGGAGAATTATTATCCGCGGTTAAAATGCTTGCAAGGGCCCGAACAGGGCGTTGAAATCCATGAGTTACGAGCATACCACACGCGAGTTTGTCAGGGTTTAAAAAGTTTACCTTAATGACGCATGGTCGAAAATACAGATATGAAATTATGAAAATGTATCAAAAATACGTTATATGAATTTACAACTGAAATTTTAGGAGTTTATTAACAAATTAATTGGAATGCCAGTCAACTTGTATGATTTTCCACCAATTATGAAAGTGGTTAGACCTTTGTTGTTTGTGTTTTCCGATTTTAGAAGGTTTATGTAAGACTAGCAAGGTGCCCTCGCTTCGCTTCAGGAAGACTACGCCTTACATTCTTCTTAGTCGGTTTCTTCATTGCTGAAGGTCGTACTCGTTCTGATAAGTCTTGATGGCGGAGCTGACGACCTGCTTCCATTCCACCCTGTCTTACAATAATTTATGACTTTTATATTTATAAACGAATTGCAATAAAATAAAATAAAAAATAAAAATGTATTTATTGATTAAACATAAATCACAATAACATGTACAAGGGCCTGTGTACTGTGTGGTGACCCCGTATTACTGGGTGCCCCGCTCATCCACCAAGTACAAAAGAATTTTAATCAATTATAGAACTAGTGACAATTATTAAAATGTATACATAACTTATAAAATAACTTTTTTTTTTGTATATATATTGTACGACGAAAGAAACTTTAAGTATTAAGTGGCGCTTCTTGCAATACATTAGCGAAAACAAAAACGAGATCGGTTAAGCCATTTCTGAGATTAGCGGGAACAAACGCACCGACAAACAGACAAAAATACTAACAACTACTGTTTTAGGTTCTAGTGCGTTAATAAAGGTCCGTAATAAATAAAAAATCTCATATATCGTTGATGTACAGAACGCTATCAGTTAAAATTTTATTATTAGTATAGATTTAATACAATAATATATGATGTGTAATTAATTCAGTGAAAGATAATTTAAATTACTTCATCGCGTCCATATATGAAAAATTTGGTAAATAATATTCCTTTATAGAATACAAGGACACAAAATTATTTCTTCAACCTTAAGCACCAAGCAATATCACCTTACATATTTGAAATTTTACTGCATATTTGGGAGATCTTAATTTCTTTGCTAACTTAATTTCTATTATTTTTTATTAGTAAGGGATAATCATTTACTTTGGTGGAAGGCAACATTATGAGGAAACGTGCACACTTGAAACTTCTTCATCTCGAAGATATTAAATTTATTTATACTTGAACCGAATGATGGATAAAGTGGCGAAACTTCTCAATATCACCATTCATATTCTTTTTCATCTTTCTCTTAATTATCTCAGATCCGAGTCCAATCGTAGGACAGTGATACGTTATAAGATACATATTCATTGTAGTGCGAAATAAAATCGCAAGGTAACCATTACGTACAAGAATTTTCATGATATACTTGAACTGTGTGTATTTTGCAATACTGCACCTGGTCAGCGTAGTGAAAACAAATCACAATCATAGTGAGAACCAACTACCAGACATATTTCTCGATAAAAAACAGAATACCGTTACCTCATTTAGAAACAATAGCTGCCAACTTTTCCAATCATTCACTAACGTCTGGAATACTAATGAAAATCAATGGCCGTTACAAATATGTCTCGTAGTATGGCATTTGCAATTCATTTGCAGCAGTGCAAGTATATGATAGATTTTTCTCTATATTATAAGCTTGTAGTTTGAATTGTGCTAAGGCTAAGGTTAACCGGATTCATTCTGGTTAACATACCTAGCCAACTATCTCAATATTTGTTTTGGAAGCTAGAGAATAGGCAATATTAGTAGGAATCACGCTTGATAGAAGCTCCTGTCCCATTACTCTAGAATAGATAGATAGATAACCACAGGTTGCGTTTTAATTTTTTTGTTTATTCTATATCAATAGTCACATGGGGTCGAATCTACACATGGAATATTTTTTGAGAATTTTAGGTTGGTAAACTTTTTATGAAGTTAAAAAAAAAATTTTTTTTCTTTCTCTCCGTCTGTCTGACCACGTGTCACACTGATTAGGATATTTAACATATTAGTAGCTTATAGCATGGATCATAATCTAAAATACTTTTTATGCCGGACAAACGATTTGCAAGATAGGATGTAAAAATTAATATGGACATTCTATTAAGAGAGCAGTAAATATAGTTTTGACAGATTGACTGCAGTTATTATAATATAAAAATCAATGCCACTTTTCGTTGCAATTTTATAACTCAAGAACGGGCTCACCTATCCAAACCAAATGTTTGTTCCTTTGTTCGGACTATTTAGTAGATGGTTTATGTGAAGTTTGCACAAAATCGGTAGAGTTTTTTATTTATCACCTTTTTTTGTAACAAATGAATTCAATAAATGGCGGATCATTTTGTAAATGGGGAAGATTTTGCTGTCAAATTGAACCTTTTTTCAGATGGGGATTGTGCTGTCAAATTGAAACGTTTTTCAGTGTTGCCAGTAGTTGAAACTTTTTTCAGTAAATTGATTTATATATAGTAAATATATAAATTAAATTTTTTAAATATTTTTTTATAATTTGATGTTCCAATTTTTTTTTTTATATTTCACTTTATACGTAGCGAAGCATGTACCGGGCCGCTAGTAATAAGTATATTTTCAATTCATACAGCTAGGAGAAACCATTCCATAAATAACGTGGGTGCTATTTTAACATTAGGCGCAAGTTTATTGAAGCTAAACGAGGGCGTATTGCTAGTAACATAATATAATTGTACCTATTTACATCCAATAAATGTAATAGCTACGTGTCATCACAATCTATTCAATACGACACGGTGCCTACTCCCAATAGTGGTGCGGTGTAGAACAGCCCTCGCGGTACGGTATCTATCTTGACGGAAGCTATAGCCGGGGAACAGTGAAGATGTTATCGAAGCAGTTCAGGCGCTTATGGAATCGCTTTGGTAGACACTAGTTTCACACAGACACGTGGAGAATTGAATGAAGATTGCTAGCTGTTTCACATGGCTGCGCATTAAGTATAAGTTAACATTGATTACATACGTTTTTTTAAACATATTGTTACATGTTATGAATCTTTAGCAGCATAGTTAGTTATAGTTTTTTAGGCAGCCTTTCGTGTAGAACCTGAATAATTAAAGGTTATGATAAAATAACGTTTCAAATATCACAATAAGTAAGACATTTTATTTCAAACTTTCTTACATGAAAATATTAATTTTATTATTGTAGTGTTTGTTTAAATATAAAGTTATAGTATCTTAATATTTATAAAATGTACAGTTTCTTTAGATCACTTAAAATTAATAACATCAAAGCACATTTTCGAAACGCTATTAGAAGCAAAAAATTACGCGCATAAATGTATTTACAGATTTATTTGTTTTTGAAAAAATGATTTTCAATAAATATCAATTAACATATCTACAATAGAAGATCAGGTTTTAATTCTTCAAGATTTAATAAACACGGAGTTTCACCAACAGCAGGTTTTTATTGTAGGCTGTGCTTCTTTTATCGAGACACGTGGAATGTATTTACTAATAATCCACCCGTAAAACATAAAACATAGGTTCACGGATAGTAACCGCAACGAAAGTAATGGTTGCTTGTTATTTATCAAGAATTTTGTAATTTTTATTGTGAATCGCCTTATCAATTGGCAGGCCGCACGAAGATCCGTATGAGTAGTATCCGTAGCTTTTAAAGACAGAGACATTTTTATACTGTGTAAGATTGTAGAACATATAGATTATTTTGATTTGAATTTGAATAATTATATTCAACGCGTCATCTCGAAGCTTATTTGCATGCTTCGATTCAATGAAGGAATCCAGCAGAGAATACTATACATGGACAATGTGTGCTTGACACAGTTCCCAAGACATATTGGCAACGTTACTAAAAACCGGAAGGCAAAATAAGGATGGTCTCAAACTGCGGTACAGAACACAAAAGGCTGTATGCATTGAAATGTTGGACAATAAAAAAGATACACGACTACGAACAAAAAGCTTCTTGGAGCTTGGAACTTGGTGCATAAAGAGGAGAATTATGACGCTTTCAACGGCACATTTAAGCGAGGCATATTTCAAAAGTTTCGGCGTATTAAGCAACATTTATTTTGGCAGTGACTTGGCCATTAGGGCGGCAGAGCTAGGAGTTATGAAAAACAGCGTTCTTACTACTGGCCGTCAGTGATTTCGGGTGTTCGAATGAGTTTTAAGCGAGTAGTTTTCGCAAGCCCTATTCTGTTGGAATTGTTTCGAAAATAATGCATACACGTATTCGTCATACGGTACATATACATTACATAATTTTTACAATTTTATTGTTATAATAGTCTGGTATTTACATCATCAAATAAAAAGGATACTTTTGTAGCAAACTTTATTTAATGTGTGACATAAATGTGATTTTTTATCGATACGAGTATTTTACTGTGAATTTTCGAACTCACTTAATAATAAGCATTTGATCATTATAGAAAACTACACTGATACTCATAAGTTACTCAGTTTAATAGAGTTACAGTCAAAAATTGTAAAGAACGAGATTCAATAGTACAAGAAAAGTCATTTATCGCGTAAGTGGGCACAGCAGTGTCTTGTTATATTCTTCGTGCTCACCGAATGCAACTCTTTTATTCAGCGCATCCGCTATTCCATTTGTATTCTCAAAAATATTCAATGTATGATCTTCATATGTTACGCCTAAATTATCGAAAACTTGGCACTTCTTCGCCCATTAACTTGTTTGTCCTGGCACCATATATTTCTTTAGGACTAGCATTAAATTAATAGGCGAAAACTGGGAGACTCAGCTGGAGTCATGCTATTTGCCAGAATGGAGATTTATATCAACCTAAATATAGTAGGTTTTACTTAACTCTACGTCTTTGTTACATTGGTAACCTAATTACTAAGTATATTTTAAAGTTTTGGGAAGAAATAGTTAATAACAAATCTAACTTTTCTATCAAAGAAACAACAAAGCTATTGAAATTCTGTGGTGTATGAAACCAATAAGCATTAATTTTAGTGTTCATAATTACCATAAAGTATTAAGATTCATACAGTTAACCAAACAAATGCATAGTTTATGTATGCTTACCCGACCATTCAAGTATGTTCACAAATACAATATATTTAAAATCCTATACACCATTATTGTACCATAAATATTGACTAATACTGAACATACCTGCTTATTAAAATCAATTGAAAGCAAAACAAAAATACTGGTACACAACTAGCCATCGATTCTATAGTGTCCATAGAAGTCTCATACAATAGAGAGGTGTTTTAAACATGTTGAGTACAGGGTGTTCACAATTATGAGTTGGTCTTTCGAGCCGGATGGGCGTGTCGCTCCGCCCCGTTGGCGCTCCAGGAGTCCTCGTTAGTGGAAGAACTCGATTTTCATGTCGAGATGTCAAACGGATGCTTGGCTGTTGAATAGGCGGCGTGTGAGGCGCGATCACAAAGGATGAATTGCTTGGGCTTGAATATTTTATTTATTCATATTTTTTATATATTTACAACAGAAATAGTTATGTTTTTGATTCAACTTAAGATAGTTTTTTGTTTTTATAGTCACCGTTCGTGTGCATATTACAATTTAAATATGTTGTACTCTGCAATCGCTTATTATGGACAAGCAACATTTAATAAATATCCCATTCAGGGCCGTGACGGATTTTTTAAATGATAAAAAGTAATAAAATGTATTTCACGTAATAATACATATCTGTAATTGTATACTAAAACAATAATTGGAGATTCTCTCTGTGGTAGAAAGCGAGTGATTGATGGAGAGTTTCCTCCGTGTTCTATTGTCATAGCGATCGATTATAATTATGTAGGAAATATCTGAACTGGAACAGAATTAATCGTACATAAATTATTTTAAAGGGTAACCTAACCACTGGGGGCTATTGTATGGGCGATTATTCAAAGAAAAAAACTATAAGAGTTGCCCTGCTGTTCTACACAGGTCAACACAATGCGACATTCGACAAACAATTTTTTGTTCCTTCCGCAGGCGTGTCTGTCCCAGCCTTATATTGAGGTACGTACAACTTGCTAGAACATGTTTTTAATGAGCCCTCACGCCTTCTTCAGGCTTGTTGTTTGAGGGTCTGTAATGATGGGCGGAGACCAGCTCAAGAAGTGATTTCGTTATAATTGGAATTTGGTAAATTAAGTATTTTTAAGAAATGTTTGATGATTGGTGATTTAACTTGAATAGAAAGTTATTTTTTTCAGTTTTGTTACATTGTTCCTATTGTACCTGTCCCGGATTGTGTTTATATTTAGTGCATAAATAATGAATTTTCATAGTGTTTTGAATTTCATCGTCAAAAACAATAGGAAGAAATTAAGCATAATCGCTAAACAAGGATCAAAATATAATTGTGTGCATTTGTATCAAGAAAATATCAATTTTTTTAACTTATTTTTAATTTGTACTATTCACACAGTACAATACCATAATATTGTCACTTAAGGCTATTGAAATCAGTCAAATGAAGTAACCAATAATAAAACTGCCATACAAATCCCGTGCCTACATAGATTACAGGACCGGAAAATATTAAAAAGGCACGGTACCTACTTCCACCTTTGTCATTTCACTGTTTAATAGAACAGGTAATATACAGCAAAACAGTTAAACATTCAAGTAGATGTAATGTAAAAAAATAATCAAAAGGCATTAATCTTTCAAGTAAAATCGAGGGCATATTAATAATATCCACAATATTAAGACCTGTCCACGTAATTATATGAGGTAAAAGAATCGTGCTACTTACTATTAAGTCTATTAGTTAGAAGCTCAGTCTCCTGCAAGGAACATATCTTGTAGGTCCTTTAAAAGTATCCAAGCTTTGTGTGAACATGAAATTAATAACGTACCTGATCAATTACTTCTGGGAAAAAAATCGTATCGATTATCGACCACCTGAAAATTCGAAAAGATAAGATATGTCAACTTAATTACTACTTAACTCATCCTTGACACTTCTTACTTCACTTCTTTCAAATATCTCTTAGATATTCCTCAAATGCTACCGGTTTTTTTAGTTTCTGAAGACGTTCGATGCAGTATTATAATTTTCATTTCAAGAAGATTAATATAAAATAACTTTCAAAACTTCTATCTACCACGGCAATAGTGGTCAATATTCTCGATGCTATTTAAAAAATCTCAATTTGATTTTTTTTAACTATATTGCGTACAACTGATGCATTATTATTCAAAATAAGAAGAAAAGGCGTTAAAAAAAAAGTTCGGTACTTGTATTAATATTAGGTATTAGTTAGCAAAAATATATAATAAGAATTACTCGAACCCATCGCCTCTTTTGGGCGGAGCATCTAAGAGCTCTCAAAATAATTCGAGGCACGAGTCCAAATGAACATTCGTTATTATTCCCGTCAGTACTTAATCACGTAGCGTTTTGAGCAATTGAGAAAAGAAAATCTCCCTCGACAATGGAAGATAAAATTAATTGAGGGCCATCATCATAATTTATCAGAAAACAATGAATCACTTGTAAACAAAGGCGAAAATATTTACATTAACATCACTGTCGGTTTGTTTGCTACTACGGGTATAAACGAAGCTACGCGCTAAATCACTGTTTGTAGGTAAGGGATATATGTAATAGATGAATATATTAATGACATGGACGTCTGGAAATAATAGTGTCGAAACTGGTTCCGTGCAAGTTGAAACTTACTTTATAATTACCATGTGCTTCGGAGTTTCTTCTTCTCAATGTTAAAGCACCTTTTTGAAACGGTAGTAAAAGCAAAAAATGACGTGCATAAGTGTATTAACAGAATATCTATATGGTTAAATGATTTTGAATTTCAAGGCGCCCTTTTTGTTCCATTACTAAACTAGCCATACATGTGTACATCAAGAGGTAACACTTTAAAACTCTGTCGGTATTCAGCAAAGTTACTAACGTGAGAAATATTCAAGTTAGTTTCTGGCTTCAGGCAGTTTCAGACGCTTTCCACATATCTTCGCTGATCTACACGATGAAGTGTGTTAATCAGTACATGCTCAGGAAAGAACCATCAGAGACTCACCTGGGAACAATTATGAAATTTCTGTAGCATAAAAACGTAATTCTATTAACAATATTCGCATAACACTCAGTTATCTCGAACTAAATCGAGAGGTTCTCAAAATTCGAAAATCTCGAAACAAAGATGGGCGTAGATTCTGAGATACGACAGCATAATGGGGAACAAATTCTCCCCACTCTATCAGGTTCTCATTATGTTTAAATATAGACAATTCAGTGTCTTATCGTTCCATGGTAATAGGCAGTGTAGTGATGCTCTAATTAAAATCAATTTATCGATAATTACCTATTTTTTTTAATAAACAGCTATTTAATAAATTTGACTGGAAATGAACACCACTGTCCGTGGTCATCAGGTTTAACACAAGAGGGTGGTAGCCAGTCAGGCAGCTAAACAAACTCACAATCACGTATACTTATCGGAGGTATAAAATTGAATAATAGTAACCTCCTAGAGGCGCGAGACGCCAAAAATGATCTCGTCTTTTATTCAGCGTGGTACAGAAAAGTAAGGGAACTTGATTTGAACTTGAGGTACTGAGACTTGAGTAGTCCAGTGTTTTGAAATATTCTTTATATATTGATATAGTGGCTGTTGTAAGAGATTTTCAATATTGGATTATTCGAAAAGTTTGGCAGACTTCATTCACTTTTGAGACCATACTTGAAAATGACACTGTTTTCTTTTGTTTATTGTGGAATAAGCTCATGACTTGGTAATTAGAGATGTGTTTCCAAATTGAAACTCATGGCGAAAAATTGATGTTCATTAACTATTAATATTATTTCACTAGTGGGTTCGGGTCTTCCCTCACGATGAGAAGGGTAAAGGCTATAAGTCTTTGCGCTGGTTAGTTGCAGATTTGTAGACTTCATACAGGTTCACGGTTATTATGTTGAACTTAATATATTTCTCCTTCAGCAAAGCAAGTGATAATTAATTTATAATACTCACATATGTAAAGTGAAAACTTACACATACACACACGCATATATATACAGACGCATGCAGCAGGAAAGATCGACACATTCACTGCCACTGCCTCGCAAATATTCCAATAAAACATCGATATTTTCAGCAAATATCATTGCATCCCTACAAATGAACCAACGCGGTAACTCACTGCAGGCACCCGCGCTATCAGACATCGTGTAGAGAGGGCAGAAGGCGTGGTCTCATTATACACAGGTCACCTGCTGGGATCTCGATTGTCGACAACACTTTGCAATCAAATAAATAGAAATGTCATCGATTACCATAATAACCTCCTAACCTTACTGTAAGTATGGGTTTCGTAATGAAACTAGAAGTACAAAATATAGTCCTTCCAATTTATGAAGGCTTTTTGACGCACTGGTTTATTGATATGTTATTGACTTCAAATTTAAATTTACAATCTTATCCTAACATAAAGCTAATTATAAATATATTTGCACGACAACTGTTAGTAATAATTTAAATAGTCGTGTCAGCCCTGTAGGCGCAGGGTTGTGCAAAAGGAAATAACACTTTGTTACTTGTAATGAAAAGTAAATTATACTCATTGTAGACAAAGAGCCTTCTAGGGCCATTAACCAACTGTGAAAGTTCTTGTCGAAATGGAGATAGTAAATAAATAAATCTTATCGATGGCTAGCGTATACTACAACATCATAGACTGGTTCATAGTATCTGATCTGAGCAAGTAGAGATGTGGCTCCTTCCTATTACATGAGCCAAATGCCACCACCGTAATCTGGAAGCACGCTATCGAAGTTTTCTACATGGCTCGATATATACGACATCCGAAAATATTGTATAAATAGTCGGAGCACAATCTTTCTTCAAGCAAATCCGCTTGCGTGGCGGGATATCTCTGTTTGTAAAATTTGATAGGTAGTCCCGTATTACATTAAAACATGCGCAAACTGTCTAGCTTAATAACCACTGCAATATTTCCTTTCAAACTTTATGGAAATTAAACTATAAATGTAATACATTTATTCAGTATAACGACCGATCATGCATGCTCTGAGACCGTAAGGTTACACGATATCAAATACTTCGCATAGTCATAACACGCATTCGCGCGCGTTTTGTTCAAACGCCCGTATATTTTGGATGTGCCACCACCGTTACATACACTTATAACTCTGATATCACTGCACTAAAAGATACATAATCATATAACCTTATTCGCACAAATTAAATAAAAAAAAATTATACAGAAGAATCAATAAAATTAAAAAAAAAAAACCGGTGTGTTAACCCTGAGCTCTCAGGGTTGCGCGATATTGAATATCGCATGTCTCTCATACTCGTATCGAGGGATCGCGCGCGTATTGTTCCAACGCCGGTGTATTTTATACCGCCGCCGCCGCGCCGTCGTGATTTAGGATATTAACTCTTATAGGATAACATCTAGTGATAAATAACATGGCTTTCGCAAATGCTTATGGATGTTCTGCATGAGAACTATACTACTGTTTACAGCAAGAAGAAATACTGTACAATATATGTATATGTTTACAATATGATGGTGACAGTATAATAGCGTTAATTAATGAATATGTGGATGAATAATGTGTAATAAGTACACCACGTTTGGAGCTCATCGAATAAACAAAAAAGCAAATAGGTACAAATCAAAATCATTTAGGTATTTCGACAATAAACATATACGTATTTCTTTGGTTCTACTATCATTTTGCAAAGGTGCATTATTATCATTAAAGAGAAGAAACAGCGAACGACACTCCTCGGCACATATTTTAACTCAACATACAACAGTTACATAGTATGTTTGTAACCTATGCGAAATCGTTTGTGATTCCATATTCCACAGTCGACCCAAAAATTCATTTCTACATATATTTTTTCCTTCTGGTTTAAATTTACAAATACGTTAACACTAAACTAATTTTAAATTCAATTGCTTTGGGCAATAAATTTATTTTGAGACCACTGGCACTGTTTTATTTTAAGTAATTATATAGAGAAGAATTGCATACGAGGCCTTGAATTATAAGAGGAATATTCATTTACTTGCTATAAAGAGAATAATATATCTGAGTATATCAAACAGACTACATTGACCCTGCTTTCCGAGAGAAAGGATTGGATTTCAATACGTAGCCAGGTATTTTTTAAGATTAAATCTCGGGGTGTAAATGACCCTAGTCCTCCCCTGGTCTTGGTAGATCCTGCTTAATAACGAACAAGAAAATCCGTTTTACGAAGGTCGTTATGTTCTGTATAACTAAGTTTAATCCCGATGGAACTCGTACTTGGTAACAAGATTCAATACCTGCTTTTATATTGTTAACGTAATTTAAATACAATGTTGGTGTGCTAGTCAAAAACTTGCCACGGTTCCTCCGTGGTCACTCACGTGGTCCACACAAGGTTTTGATATAGAAAAAGACAAATGTTTATTCTTGAGTCTTGACCACTTGCAATGTCTCTACAGTTTTTTCTAACATTCTACCAACGAGTAGATAGACCTCGTGATGGTAGATGGTCATCACAGATTCTATAATACCAAAGACTTTACCAACAAGTTGCCGGATACTATGAAAATGCTAAATTCGATAATAACGTGGGCCGTCAAAGCATCCAAGGGTACTAATGCATTGAAAAAAAGTGGATTTCGCTAATGATCGTTTACTTTCAGAAGGTATGGCTGACAAAATTCGGACGGGCCATATATTGTTCATTGGGCACTGTCGCTTACGAGCAAAGGTAAGCACCAGAGCAGTGTTGAGAAAACCCTAAACTAAATAGTAATCCATTCTGTTGCAGGTCAAACTCATTTCCCCGCAACCTCCAGCGATACGCTGCCGGCTGCGTCGAGTCCCCATAACTCACTCGGTTGCTAAAGGCTTCCTACAAAGAGGGGGGTACACTAATCAAAATAACTTTATTAATTTCATAACAGTTAAGTACCCAATAGAGGGTTTCAAGATACTGGTCTCTTCCCATAGTTTGGATTTGAATGTGGCACACTACTTTATCTTAAATTAAAATGGATTCATCGATCACAACACTAGTGTTGGAAGTTTTTGTAAATGGCATTACAACTGCTACCTAACGATAATAACCACTCGTCCACTCGTTTTGAGACCAGCTATCAATTATCATACCTCCAATTATACCAAAGATTGCTTAGCTCGGATGAATCCTTAAAATTCACATAAACTGTTGACGCGCTGAGCTATAAGCAGTAGGCTTAGGCAATAAGCATTAAATAAGCAATAAAAAGTCCATTTAAGAAAATCCGCACTTCCGCATCGGTAAAAATGAAAATATGTATATTGATGTTGGACACTTGAACGCAGCCCCCTTGTGGTATAGCGGATGTACAATATATTGTATTGTAAGTGTTCCTACTGACATATTTGTAATGTGTCTTTATTACGTTGTGAAAAATATAAAAAATAAAATAAAACATAACATACAGAAGCATTTGAGCTTTGGCGGATGCCTGCTCCGGGCTTTGGAGCCGGATAGAGTGTCTAACATGACAAGACTAAAAATATGTTGTGTTGTCCAGCAAACAAAATTTTATATTAGTTCCTATAATTTTATAAAATATACTAGTGTGTCTAACATAATACTTAAGACTAACTTTGTAATAGACATTAAGTCTTAAACTGAATAAATATTTTCTATTCTATTCATTTTATGTGTCACAATCCAATTATTTTTACATAATATTTTCTTACAAGTGAAATGGATAAATTTATTTATTTATTTCTTCTTATTCCCTGGCCGCAACGCATCAGGATACCTTTAGTCTTGCTGATGTCTATGGGCGACGGTGACAGCTTACCATCAGGTTGCTCATCCGCTCGTTTGTAGGCTATTTACATTAAAAAAAACTATAATACATTAAGATTTCAGAGTAGACTATACGTCGTATAGACTGCGGCAAACACATTCATATATAGTCATATGACTAAAACGCACACATCGCTTCAAACTGTTCACCGTATAAAACAAACACGTTTGCTTTGAAAATGTGGTCAGGACAATTTAATATTAATTAATTTTTGGTCATATTTCAGACAATAATGTGTGTAAACATAACGTTTATGATTCAAGAATCCATTCACCTTTACCATCCAAGACTACATACTAACTTACAATAACGTATGACAAATGCGCGTTTATTAAGATTAGCAAAATATTACAGCTACCTGTATTGTTTTATGACTGCGTTTTTCTCTTCATAACTTTTTTATTTATTATAAGTGACGTTTACTGTAATTAGTTAGTGAAAATCGAAACAAGATCGGTTTAGCTGTTTCTGAGATTAGCGCGATTAGATTATTGTCGGTTCTATTTCGTTAACAAAGGCCCCTAATAATCGTTTTTCTCATATAAATCTTTAATGTTCAGAAAGCGATCATTTATAATTTTAATATATTTATAGATTTCCACGAGATAAATTGACGACAACCAAGATAAATTTACATCATCAAAGACATTTGACAGTACACACGATTGTTGTGCTTTTACTGATATTTCGTCCCTATTACATGGATCTAATAATGTTTTAAATATACTTCAATCTCCTAACCCATTTATGCTGAAAGTCGTTAAATAATATTCGATCAATTTTTGCCAGAACCAGTGTACAGCCCCTTTAAGCAACGGGCCCTACAGTGGGCTCACGACCGCCATATTTACGACCTGCGCCAGATATCGGTTATTATTTATGTCTCTGTTTATCATTTTTGTTACGTACTCACTTTTGCGTAATGCTCGCTGTTGGTATTTTGAATCGAGGTAAATCAACGGGTTTGACTTGCGCTAAACTTACAATGGGGAAACTTTATGTTTTATCTGTGAATAATCGACCAAAATTCAATAGATTGTAGATGTATTGTGTGTGCGTATTGTGCACATAACTAGTTTGATTAGTGTGTATTTTTACGCGATGGATGTCTCCGGTTCTCCGCTCTATGTCTCTCTAACTTTATGACTTATTTTGACTTATTAAGTGTTGCGAATGAACGCACCATCGCTACTATTGGTATGCATTGATAAAAAGGTCAAAGCCGAATTAGATTCTCGTATAGGTTTCGATATTGTAAATAGGTTCAGGCATGTTTTGCGTAGCAAATTACTAACATATAATTTTCTTACGTTGCCTTAAACGTTTTCCAGTAGAATATATATAAACATACATTCCGGAGTTTTTTCAAAATTTTAAGGATAATAATTTCGAGATTAATGGAAAGATAAATATAATTTTCAATGTATTTTAATATATAAAAAAAAAAATTTAAAAACTATGATTTCCAACAGATATCTACAAAATTGTTCTAAATAAAAATCTTCTCATTTCCTGGCCGACAGCGCATCAGTGATACCTTTGGTCTTGCTGATGTCCATGGGCGACGGTAAATGCTTAGCATCACGTGACCCGCTATTAAGATAAAAAAGGTTTGATTTTCGCAATCGTTGAGAAGTTTTACTCTTTATATTCAGAACTCATCATGAATTCCTCAAATTGTTTAAGAGAAGTAACTATGAGCCAGGCCGTATATACGAAAAAAGAATCATCAAAATCAATTCATAAATCTTTAAATACGCCTCAATTATTACCATACGTTGAGAAGTTCCACACTTAAATTTCGAAATCTATTATTAGATCCTCACCATATTTACAGGGGATCAACTACGAGCCATCTTCTACAAACTAAAAAAAGAATGGTCAAAATATTTTTACAAACCACTGTGATATGGCTGTACATATATAAAAAAATACATACACAAAAACAGAATGTCCTTCTTTTTTAAATCGGTTCAATAAACGTCATCGATGAAAGAAACGACGAAATTAAGTAGGTCATTGGGTACCTTTCATAAAATGTTAACCTGTTTATTATCATAATGTTTGACACGAATAAAATATACACCGCGGATTTTCTGATAATTCAACTGGAATGTTAATGTGTTATGAAATGGTCAGACATCTTCACGAGCAAGCTAGATCGGTGCTTCGAACAGAGTAACGTCTCTAGATGGATCCAATTCTTTAACAATAATTACAAACAAAACGTGTAACAGTTCGTAGCAGGAGGTACTAGTCCCTAGCACGGTTTTAACACAAATCAGGTCTTCCATAGCACCTGTTCTGTTCCTTAACTAAGCTTCTCGTAACACGAATCGCCGAGTATCGAGTCGTAGCGACGCCGCCATCACTCGGGTCACGTGCCGCGTTTCATTTAACAACTGTATTCATGACTTACTCCAACTTACGTTTGTAATCATTGGTTTTTCTGAGTCTAAAAGTTGATGCAGTTTCTTTAGCTATTTTCAACGTTATATATGTATTGGAAAATGATTAACCTTGCTCCTGTAAAGGAAAACATCATCAACCCGCACGGTTTCCTTGCCGTAAACTTGTTCTCAAGTCTGTCTATCCCCCACCCGTGCCCGGTGGCCTTCCTCAATGCTATGTATAAGACTCCGGGATTTCCAACGGAACGCAACCGGAGTCCTGGGGCTCAAGTCTGCTAATTTATATAAAATCTCAAACTATTACGATTCTATTGAGAGTCAATTGAAATTCAA
>DWPT01000671.1:0-22364 GCA_018251895.1 Agathymus mariae mariae
TTTCACACATAAAATCGTTTTCGTAACAATATTTGAAAAAACTTAATTCAAAAATTAAACAATTAAAAAATTAAATTAAACAGTGGAATGTACACACTTTATTATGATACAGGTACTCACGATAACTGAGTATAACTCGTATTATTATTTAGCAGCTAAACTTTAGCCGTTACTATGATACCTGCTACTGGGTACAACATACGTATCAGCCATCGGCATACACTACAACTATCGAGCGTACCCGTATCTTAATGAAATCTATGCCAATAAATAAGACTGAAGTGTGTGTAATTTCAAAATTATGTTCGTTTGAAGTAACGTTCAAATCAGACGGGTAATATCTCTTGGGCGAGCGGTTTCTAACACCACTGTTGTAATTTTGTCCAGATCCTTTTCACAAATCGAAGTGTCAAATAATGATAATTACAAATACGCTCATCGTCATCACCATCATAGGCCGTATACGTCTGTGACAGACGATTTATTCAGTATCTGAGACAAGATTTTTCATGGCTAAATAAGTCGATACGAGAGCAGCATGACTTTCCGCACGCTCTGCTGGTGAAGGTGGAATTAATGACTGGAACATACATTACGGTTTTTAAACGAGCAACATCTATTTTACATTTTTTTTAGAATAAATGCTGAAGTTATCAACAAAATTGTCAAATTATATTTCAAAGATTATCCGGGTTCCAAATACAATGGCTTGTGTACAATCCAAATTGTACCTTAAAAATTATCGAGGCTTAAGATCTCACGACTGTGCATGTCATCAGATTTTATAGTTAACGAATGAATGATCGGAACTGGAACTTGATTATCAACAATATGTCATAAAAGTTATTGTGCACCAGAGAGCAAGGTAAGCTATCGTGTCGTTTTTGAACTGGCGAGAGGAGATAGAGTCCAAAAAACTGATCCTTGGGCTGACGACTTAACCTTAAACCAATCCAACTTAGCAACTGATATAATACCTACCAAACGTCCTAAGTTACAAAGAGATAGCCATTTGTTTTTTTTTTTCTTGACTAGATAACATTTCACTTCTACACAGAGTAATTTGTATGCCTATGAACAGATTACATTTATTGAGGTTGAACTCCTAATACAGTTGGTACTGTTGCAACAACATGTATTCACTGACTCCGAGGACAGTATTTTATCATACCATATATGTCTATAAAATACTTTACTTCAACATACTCGTATTCAGATCGGAGTAGAGACTCTGATCGCAAATAAACAAGACCTCTGGTTTTGTAATTCACTTCGAAATTGCTATTGCAATTGAAATAATATAGTTGTAGTAAATGTATCGTAGTTCGTAATCCGTATTCACTGAGTAAAGTAAGGTTAGATTGGGACGTTAAATGTGAGAATGCTGGTGGCAAGTTTTAATGAGCGCACCTTAATGTGGTACACCTCCGTAAAAGAGATATCGTCATATGCCTTCAATTCCGGATGTTATCGAAATATAGAAGTCGTTGACGCTTATCGGAAAATTTTGGAAACTGTAAGGAGTAAACGTCATTCAGTTTTCTTGACCGGCAGATGTATTGTTTTGCAAATTTTAAAACTATTTCGGTCTTCTAATAAAATTGTCTATAAGTAAGGCTTGCTGTATTTTATCTGAAGAATTTAATGTGATTGCTTACTAAGCATAATAATGTAGGAAAGTAATATAATAAAGGCTATGTAAAATTTATTTATAATATTTGTAATTAATGATGTAACAATTGACCTTATCCCTGCCCTGGATACCAAATAGGCGTTTCATTATATGTAGATGCTCAATTAACACTTTCATTTGTTACTAGCTTAACAAAACGCACTGAAGCATCGTAGACCGACACTAATAGTTGTGATGAGAAACTCAGGCTTGCATAGTTAATGAAATGGTGAGTGAGTTTTTTTTTCCTACTCACAATTGCATACCAAGATGAATCATTGCGATTATTAAGATCTTATGACTGTACATGTGCACCTTCTTCAATATGAAGTGCTGTTTTCTCAACAAATACTGATGAAAACCAGCATAAAAGTGGTATAGATTAAATTGTCTATCAAAGCTAGAAAGAACAACGTATTTTTTAAACTCCATTATAAATTACGGTTAATTTCAAGTCTAAACCAGTTAAAAATAATTGACGTTTTCAACTAATTTAGAAAAGATAAATTGCAAACTGAAACTCAAAACAATTGTGCTTACGAGAACAATATTCCAAAAGCAATATTTGGGTTTAAACTTTGGCCCTAAAGCTTCACATGACATGACTATTATGTAAGTCGCCGCACCGGAATTACGTTCATAAAGATGGCAAGATATGTATATCGGTTTTATTGGTTGGAAGATCAGAACCGATCGACCTCACCTACTGCGAACGTAATCTTGTTCATTTGGACGACGCGCGTGACAAGAATATCCATCACCTACTGCGTGATGTGACGTGTTGTAAAATACAAGAATACCGTTCCGCAAAAATCATAGATACTTAATATCAGGTGGTTCCTCTGTTCATATGTCGACTATTACCATAAAAAAAGTCAACCTACTTTTGTGATTCGGTGTTACTTTTTATGTTTGTAAGTAGTCCCCGTCGCCCATGGACGTCAGCAAGACCAAAGGTATCACTGATGCGTTGCTGGCCGGGAAATAACAAAAAGGTAAGAAAGAAAGTACTGGCTCTCAGGCCCCGAACACGACGAGTCGTTTGGCGGCTGACTCAAGCAGGATAGTAGCTAGCCAGGTAGCTTCACGGAGGGTTAATAATACCGATAATAATATTAATGACTATATAATAATATTGCTAATTTAATCCTTACGGGAAGCCCTACTACCAAGCAGGCTGACTTCTGTTGCCTCTTACGACACCCTGTTCTGTTAGCGTGGGATTGGGAGGAGTATTGTAGGCCTGTATGGCCGTATTGGGCCATAATAGTTACTTTTTATAATAGTGTTCCAAAGTTGATATGTTATTTACCTGTGGAAACTTTTAAGCAACATGTTACAACAAAGTTAGTAAAAGATATTATGGTATGGATGAATATATTAATGACAAGGACGCCTGGAAATAACAGTGCCGCAATAGATTCCGCGCTGGTTAAAAACTTTGTAATTGTCATATTATTATGTTGATTTAAATAATTTTTAATGTTAAACTTTTTGAAACGGTTGTAGAAGCAAAAAATAACACGTGTAAGTGTTGTGTTTCGTTTGCACATTTGCTTCTACAAATACTTTCATAATTTATCATTAATCATGTTTTGGAAGCTCATTACGGGGTATAAGCTTCACGTTATAGCATAAATCTTACCTGATCTAAAGCTTCTAAATCCAGCTAATATTCCTTTCCTCGCCTGGTTATTAATTTACTCAGTTGGAGTAAATTTATCAAGTTGCCATTTAGAACTTTCGTTCCCCAATGATTATCGAACCTTCGAGCTTTCATGCCAATAAAATCAAATTTAGGTTACGACTGTTAAGAATGTCAGCCACAAAAAAGTACTCGCAGCCATGGATAAAATACTGCTACAACCACTCAATGAAATATTTATCATAATTGGCGGTGCATTTATGGTCATTCGATAAATTACGTGCCCCTGCCTAAAATATTACTGGAACTCATTTGCATTTAATGTAAACATCAATAAATCGACAACACCATAACGGGTGCCTTAAAATACGATGTAATTTAATAATGATAGATATACACTATAGTAACAGTAACTTAGTAAACTTTGAGCATTAAATTAAGTAGTTCCTGGATAAATACGGTGATAATTCCTAATTGTATCCCAGATATTATTTGAAATTTCCAGTCATACCACCTGAGTTCGAATTTTATATGCAACTCAACCTTTTCAATGTGTTGGCGTTTTTTAAATTAAACATTATCATTTGCTTGGGTACAGGCAATACTTACAAAATTAAGAAGTCTTAGTTCAACATAAAGTTCTCAAAGAAGAGTATGTTGGTAGACATCAATAGGAACATGGATGACATGATTAATTATGATCTTAAAGCTAGTCACTCTGTGAGAGAGACTACACTCCAATAGTTGTTTTATCATAATGGAAATTCAATTGACTTTTATATCTCATCCAAAAATAACAGCAAAAACAACTGTTGCGAAATGTTATTGAAAATAATTAAAAACCTATTTACAGAACACTTTTCTAGTAACACGATACGAATGCAGGCGTTCTGAGAAATGCTCTATATTAACGGAGAGGAGTGGCTCATTCGTAACATTACTATTAAAATAGGAATCTATTGTTAGGAATACATTACAGTTTCCACATAAAACTTTATTATAGTTGTGCTCAAAAGCAGCAATGTAAATTACGTTAGATGTTTAATATCATTTTAGTATCGCACAGTGACCGGTAGTGGTATGGATATCGCATTACATGTAAGCGTACGCCGAGACGGGACAAGATTCCTTAAAGAAGCTGGAGACTTTTCATATCACGAAGACCTTTATATTATTTCGTAACACCAAGTTCATAAGGTTGACAATTGATTGTAATAAAACTGTCATATTATAACGGAAAACTATTTTAATTGCACTGAAACATGAGAATGGTTTTTATAAGGAGGAAATAATGTTGACCTCGCATTCAATTTAAAAAAATTGCCAATTCTACGTGTATACACTTCCTGTAGGAAATATACAATATTTTTTTTTGTTAAAATAACTAAAAATATACAATAGTATGAGGTTATTCTATTTTAATATCTGCGCACTTGACAAGGGTACTGTGTGTATATATTTAAATATGTAAGAAAATTCATTCAATCTTAACTTCAAACCAACTGCCCATGCTCGACATGGACTCTATTAAGTATCGGATAAGTCCAAGTCGACTAGGGCATCTTGTTGAGTGTTGGTACGCGTCCATAGAGAAAGGGTTTTTTTAATACCGAGCTAATTATAGCTCTTTTTTAACTCAATGCTGTTTTTGACGTGATTCAGTTGAAGAATTTGAAAAACGTTTTCCAAATTTATAATGTGGGTTTCTTGCGTCCTTTTAGACGAACAACATGTCAAAATGTCTGTGGCGTTAGGGATGTCTAAGCCGGCGACCAGCCAGTCTTCCAGTCTGCTCGTCAGCTACCAACATAATAAAAACAAACCATCTGGTATTTAGTGGGCACTGCATCCCACAAAGACATGTATTTACTTTGTAGTACTTTCTTTCTCACCTTCTCTTTTCCTGGCCGACAATATATCAATGATACCTTTGGTCTTGTTAATGTCCATGGGCGACGATGACCACTTACCTTACCATCAGGTGGCTCGTCTGCTCGTTTGTCGGCTATTACCATAAAGAAAATTACCTCCAATAAGACTAAAAAATATATTGTTTGTAATTTATTTTCAACTTTATCTGGTACGACAGTATAATTAATATATGCTCAACGTTTTTTTTCCACAAATATTATTGGGACAGCGTGGTGGTGATACGCCCCAGATATTCTTAATTACGAGGTGAGTTGAGGTCCTTCAGTGGTCCGCCAATGAATTGTACGTAATTTACAACACCACGTAATTGCTCGTTTAAACGGATTAAAGCATTAACCACTGTCAATGTCGCGACGAGGCATTTTTGCTTAAGCGATTTTAAATACTGATATATCGAGCGTTGCCCGATTTACAACTATATAGCGGCCACTGCGACACGGCGATGTCGAGTTATTTTACCTCTCATTTAGAAAAACATACGTATTTATATGTTTATTTTATATAAATAGCAGTACCAGCTTAATACTCTGAACGTAAGTCTCCCGCGCGAGAACTCAAGTTCTCCTGCGAACCCTGCGTGTACCTCTAATTTTTCAAATTATATAAGTATTACAATTTAGCTATAATTATCACTTGCTCGTGTGCAGGAAAACATCGCGACGAAGCCTGCATAGGTGATAGTTCTCTATAAAGTTGTTAAAGGTGTGTGAAATCTGTCAATCTGCACTTGGTCTGCGTTGAAAATTGCACTCGGCTCCCTTAAACTAGTCGTGTTTGTAAAGCAGCTTTTACCATAATTGTAGATATTTCGTTTGAACGCCTTTGTATATGTAGAGAATTCTAGCGTATTTATAAATATTTGTATTTGTGTTTAGATTCAATTGTCATTAATTCCTCTTAGCAGTATGTACTTTGTAGATGTTGTTTAAACCTGAACTAATCTTATATATAAGTTATTAAAATTCACGATTAGATACGTTACGAGCCGTAAACGCTAAATGGCCATGACATATGCGCGCTGCGCTGGTGACTGGTGAACGGTATGCGCTGATGCGCTATGTACAATTGGTTTGCGAAATTGAAACAATGGGGGCAGAGCGTTATTTTGGGCGCACGGTGGTAAAATTTAGATGTTGTCGAAATGTTATTAATTGGGTCTATTCATTATAAAAAGTAATAATTGTGGATGTGCTGGAAATAAAGACTAGACTGTTTTATACACGGATATCAGCTGTAACATATTGTATTATACTTACACTAAGCACGGTATAAAGAGTCGAACCCTAATTTGTTTAAAAATTACGAAGGGAATGAAATTACTATCTCACGTACAAGATTCAAACCCGGGATCCCTGCGAGTGACCGAGATTTGAACAGAGGGTATTATTATAACCCATACTTTTCCCACAACTGGGCTCGGATTTTCTCTAACACCGAGGCGGGTTAAGACCACAGTCCGCCACGTTTGGCTAAGTGCAGATTTTACACACATAAAACATTATAAAGAACTGTCAATACGCAGATTTTTTTAATAATTCGTTTGTAATAAGTTAAATTAAAAACTAAAAATTAAATTCAAGCCGCGAAAATTACGTTCAAACCACATTACGACATTTACTTATTAAATAGTAAATTGAACTAATATTTCCTTTCATGAAATATTCACAGCATATTCCGTTCAATTCGACAACGTTAAATAATATAAAGATTTTCCATTTAGAATTTTCCGTTCGACTATAAACAAAGTACGTGCTCTTTATATCCAGCTGGTATCCAAAATGCTTGTTTTATAAAAACTACTGGTTTAGTCACTTGGAAAAAATATAAAGCATTTACGTATATATAGATCGTAAATTGCAATTCTAGGGTTATATTCATTATTTTTATTTGAGACGCGTGGCTGGATTATACTGGAACGACCAGTTGCACTACTTGTTACTAGCGTTCAAACTTTGATACTGAAAACAGTAATCCTTTTATAGTTACACGAACACAGGCGAAAGCTAAACGGATCGGTAATCAAACAGAACATCATGTATAACCTTGACGGTACTTATACTGAACGGTAGGTAGAGAGTCTACATCCTATGAAACCCGCCTTACATCCGATATCAGTAAACTCTACCGTGATTAGATGCAATTGAAGTCAAGGATGGAGACTGATATGTACCAAATTTGATTTTACATATCCATTTTGATTGGCGACCCCGCAGCCTAAAGTTTAGTGATCCTACCTACCGAGAAAGGGGCTCCGTGTTCGATCCCGGCTGGGGTAGACATTTATATAACAGATTATTTGTTCTCGTATATTGGATGTTTGTAATGTAATATTTGTGTATCTGCATGACATTTACAACACAAGGAATACTAAGGGGTGTGGGTGTTTTTATACCTATTTACGCGGCAATAAAAAAACTACCTGTGGACTTGAAACTGAATGTTATTAACATTTTGTAACTCAGTATTTTGATTGGAATGAACGCAGATGTTACATAATTTAGTAATTACACAGCTGTGAAATGTCAAGGGAAATAATTATTGATAACGAGTCACCAAACTGTATTTCGTGTCGAAAGTAAAGGTGATTACAGACTACTGCGACAGTTAGGAAGGTGTATATAATTTCGAATTAAATGCCGCAATCATATTTCACTGTGACTTTATTAAAGTAGCGAAGTACTTTGTAATCTGCAAAGGAAACAGACAAATATTTATTCAGTTCATAAAATCATGATTTATGTATTTAAAAATAAAATTTTATTGTTACAATTGCGTTACAATATTGTAAAGTAACCCCTGATTATATATTACATATATATACTATATATTACATATTGATATTTATTTTATCATGATCATTATTGTTACCACAATATCTAGTGTTAACAACCATGCCACCCAAAATATAAGAACCACAGAGCGGAAGTACGAGTATGTGAATGACACACAAACACACATACTAGCACGCACACATGCGCATATGAAGGAAACGCATACGCACACAGCATTGAAAATCAAATTATTATATTGAACAGCTGTTGATAATAGGACGTCGTAACAATCTGAATTACGAATTACGAATACAGTTCACTGTATTACAAAGGGAATTCAAATCAGTACACGTATATTTACGCAGAATTGCTTTACATTTCTTATATCCAGTGCAAGGTAGATTGGAGTCGTAACTTACAATTATTGTGACGCCGCAATGTATTTAATTTTAGATTGCTCCCATGATTTATTATAGGGGGGAAAGTCGGTGGTTAGTAAATAAATTAATAACAGGGTGAGTTGGATTGTTTCACCAGCGTGCAAGGTGCGTTTATAAAGTTATCGTTGACTAATAGAATATTTTCCATTTTATACCGCTTGACAGTTTTTTATCGGTATGAATTTTAGAAATAATATTTTTTAAATGCTATAAATTTCAATAATTAATTAACATCATATCTTTCTACGTCGTAAATGATTTATATATGATTCATACTAGATACAGATTAACCCAAGTAGGTAACTTCATGGCATGGGTCTCTCATAGTTTTACTCTTCAGAATTTCATCAAAATAACATCATACGTTTTCAAGCAAACAAAATCAGTAAAATTCTTACTTACCCACGCTTTATCTTAACAAACATTTCAAAGATGTCGATCACACACAACGAAAAAGCTGGCTGATTGTATGTGCCCATTAACACCGCTTCTCTGTCCATTTATCTATACGTCATATCCTCTTTGGTAGACCGAGAAACATCCAAAACCGGACAACCGCTTTCGCGTACATATATTCGCGCTTATAGTATAAACAATACTCCTTCGGCAACCCTATATGAGTCATGAGTCAATCAAGATTCAACCAATGTGAAAGTTTTAATAGCTTCTTTTAACGGGAAATTATCGCGTTTGCGTAAATAGGAGACAAATATAGTCTGTAAAATACATTTATGATGAAAATGCTAGTAAATGAAAAGTGAAACCAAAACCCGCTTTTTGCATACATTGTATCTAAATTGTAAGTATAATTATTACTTCGAAGCCGTTGGCGGTTTATATTCCTTTACAATTATTCATAACATATTGTGACTGTTTTTGTGGTTATTGGTGTTGGTGCAAGACACCAACAGCGCCCCCAGCTTATGTTAAATGTAAGTGAACGATGTAAGATACTTCGGACACAGTGGGGAGCAGGATGGGTGACTGCTAGTTACGAAGATTCACGAGCACTTTAATGTCATCCGTGTTATGAGCAACAAGCGATCCAACATCCAACACAAGACCCTGAGAGTTCGTGCCGCAACTGTAATTGTGAACTGACACCTGATTCCTTGGCGAGGTTACTATGGTCTATTGAACTATTATTATTGGTCTGACCAATTATTATGGTTAAATTGATTGCTGTAGTCACGCGACACAAGACACAGGGCATCAGAAATAATAAGGACAATAGTGTAGAAATGATATGTATAAGCTTCCTTATTTTATTTCTGCTGTAGAGCCATTTCGTAAGTTGGATTTAAAGCTTTTTGTTGTCAGTGTAACTTATAAATTAAGACTTTAATCCTCAAGATTACGTAATTTGCGACTAATTTATTTTTAATTCTACGTACATATCTACAAAGGCAATGATATGAAGTCATTACCCCATCCGTTGTATTGCAAGTTAGTCGCCATGCTCACTACTGGGGTCATCTACTACCTGGCACTCGGAACAACATTTTTAATTTCTTCGTAACTATATTATAAATGTGAAAGTCCTGTTAGCGAAATTTATATGCAATACGTCTGTCATAACTAATACATTTCTCTTGAAGATAGCAATCACAACAAAACCATTCATCAATATTCAAATTACATACGCGACAAACAGGTATTCGTGTCGAAATGAATGCGCGGTCAGTCGTCTGCGTTTTAAAGTTTTTTTTCGTTACTACAAAATTAACATAGAATAGAAGATTAAGGGATCAGATACACCAGTTATACGAAGATACTGGAAATCTTGACCGTATTGGGGGAATACTCCCCCCAATTCCATGCTGGGAGAACAGAGTGTCGTCATAGGCGACAGAAGCCAGCCTGCTTGATGGTAGGGCTTCGCTTAAGTATCATATTATCAGTATTATTATTAATGACTTAATAAATAATAATAAATTATCAGTATTATTATTAATGACTTAATAATAATACTGATAATTATTGAAGATTATTATTGGTATTATTATCGTTCCGTGAAGCCTGCCTTGCTAGCTACCATCCTACTGATTGAGTCAGCCACCAAACGACTCGTGACCTGGCGGTAATTTCTTTCTTACCTTCTTTTCATTTTCTGGCTGACAACTCATCAGTGATGCCTTTGGTCTTGCTGACGTCCATAGGTGACTTACTATCAAGTGACTGGTATGTTCATTTGTCGGCTATTAAGACAAAAAAATGCGAAAAATATGACATACGAAATATACGTCTACATATACGAAAGGGCCACACGATTAAGTTGTCAATTAAGGCGTGTCAACACGCACTTGGCCTTCGTGAGAAACTATACTGTTTAACCCTTATATTGTCAGAGGAAATCCGAGCCCACCAGAGTACCAGTTACGGGATATGATAATGAAGTAACCGAACCTTGTATCACTTTAATCTCTTTTAAATTTGAATATGTGATTCCTCTTCGTTTTTCCTTACGAGTATCATCTCAGCTTATGAACTCTTTTGTACAGTGGACCAACGGAAGCTGGTTCTGGTCGTTGTTCTTGAAAGTAACCGTATTGTAAAATTATTCAGACTAATTACGTGCTACTATTATTTAACTTGCTATAATGTACTTTTATTTCATGTTTGCTAGGCAATATCGACTTGTGTTTCCACATCAAAAGCGTTTGAACAATGTAACTATTTAAGAATTTAACAAAATCTGTTGCCATTTTATTTTATTTGAAGTGTCTTTTCAAAGTCGACAAATAGGTATCCATTTCAGCTACTTACAGTCAGTACTTCCACGATTGTATTCAACGCTTAATAATATTGGTCAGAATCTCAAAACTTCACAACAGCATCCAAGAAACCTCAGTAGACGGATAGTGTTAAGTTATTCATCTCAACTGCTGTAACACTGAACTCGCGCGTCGCGTTCAACGTATATTCACGAGGTTGTTACGTCACAGATACTTTTACGACTAATTGTGAGAGACTGACAATACAAAGGGATTTCTAGTATATATTTTAGTATATATTATTAGAATTACGAGTGCTTTGATGCGCTGCTGACCAATTGTCCGCTGATTGAACGAGTTAAGCGGCTTCGGCCGGTATTCGGAAAAATTGGTTGAGCACTATGGTGCTTCAAAGAGCACATTAACCTTTCAGTAACAATTGTTATTTAGTGAGATCAAGCATTTTAGTCACATCGGTGGACTTCGGGCGGCACGACCTCGACTTGTCGAATGTCGAAGAAACAAAAAAATCAAGGTAATTCTTAAAGAGTGGGCTGTCAAAGGCTTCTATCAAGTAGATACTTTATATATGTATGATATCTCATATACGCTAGTAACCAACGGATTTTACACCTATTTTAATTTTTAAAAAGAAATTCACGAAATTCGGCAGATGTTAAAGTTTATATTAAATGATTAAATATTTACCGCTGAGGTACAACGCGGAGTTTGCGATATTATACACGATGATGACTTAGCTTTCGCAGAACAAATCTGCATAAGACTTCACCCCTCAATAAGTAAGTGGATGGCAACTTGCGCGCAAGTGTAATGGAGCGTTAAAATGATGGAGGAAAATTTTATGTTCAAACCGTACTTTCTGGTACTTAATAAAATATACCAAGTACGTCGCCTGGAAAAAAAACTTAAGAAAGCTTTAGATGTCATCTTTTCGGCCGGTACATAATATATTGAAAGTCGTAAATTGCTTAATTATAAATAGGTATGGAAAAAACATGTAATGCTTTACGAAAGGTTTAGATGACATTGTTTTGGCCTGAACATTAAGAATTGTAATGACGTTGAACTACAGATAAGAAATAAAGCAACATGTACGTTATGGCAATAAGCTAAGTGAGTTCGCGTCCTTTATGGATATGAACATCGATAAAAACTTTGAGTTTAAAAAATTTCAAATAATATATCATATGAGTTCTTATCTCCCTGACATGACTTTTCTTATACCATAGCAAAATGTAACTCAGTTCGAGTCCCGGTCTTAACAAACGTTTATGTGACATTTGACACAATTGTGTTTTTATACAGTTTTCGTAATATAAGTTTAAGAGAAAAAGACAAACCTTCCACTAGAGTCAGCTGAGTGAATTAACCAGTCATTTGTCCAAAATTACTAACACATAGATACAGCAAAGCGACCGTTAAACCACATTCCAACAAATAATCGAATGCCCGTATCTGGGCTAATTCATCGCCAATGGACGTAGAACTCGGCAGACCTTAATATATTCTATTGTTTGAGATGCGGTTCCATTAGAGAGAGAACAAAATAACCTCTCAGCCTTCGAATCTTTAGTCTTAGACATTCCTATCCCGTTAGGATACTCAGAACCGAACATGAATTTAATGACAGCAAGGAATATTACAACAAGGGTTGTATTTAGCCTTAACTAAATTAAAAAAGCTTATGTTTTTCAGTGTCTATTTAACTCCAGGGATAGTAAAATAAAAATAAATATTAACACATTCACACCCACACACTAAGAATATCACACAGAGTGGAATGGAATACAATGGAGTGGAATGGAATACGCATTAAAGATAACAACAAGCTCCTTGTGTCCTAAAAACATGTATTCACTTGCGGATATCTCTATACCGACGGTCACTATTGCCATTATGATAAATTACCGAACGCTATTATTAAATTGAAACACTAGACGTATTTATTTACCTTGAAATGAATGTTACTATACTATTACTACAATAAAGGAATGCATTCAATTAATAAACAAAGGAAGTTGCACCAATTTCCTCCGGAGGTCTAGTTTAGTTGGTCGTTTAAATCGGCCAGTGGGGGCGAAAAGGTCCACATGAAATTGTGATTGATCGGTAAGCACGGACGTGAGGCCGTGTCGGTTGGGCGTCGATAAGCGCGCATTAGTTTTATTCGACAACAATCATAATTTTGTCCGTTAATTATGAGCCAATTGGCTGATGGAATGTAATTATCTTCTACGGTGGTCCGTTGTATGATTGTATGTCATCAAGTAGCTGTTCTGTATTGTTTTCGTCATATAACACTAATGGGTATAATTTACTATGTATTTAGCAGGATGCATCCTGCTAAATAATGGATTCAGGTCCTTCCGGTTACACTTCGCTTGTCGGAATCAACTACCAACCACGTAAATCCCAACGATTCCCGTGCATCATCATTGCCAGCATTTATCAAGAATCAATTGTTTTACCGCAATTTACCGCACTTTAACACATTTAGGTTTTCGGTCTAGTGACCTACCCAAATTACCTAGTTATTAGATGTAATACATAAAAAAACATATCTGAACTCAACTCGCTACTCTTTAACAAAACGCTCAAGAACGCAAGCCAAGCGAGAAGGTATCGAAACAACGGCCACTTAATTTTATATAAGGCACGGTTGCCATTTATCCCTTGTTCCCTGTTTCATTCTACGATCGAGGCCGATCGCATTTGGGTCTATTTGAGAACGTTATCATTAGAATACAAATAACATGTTTTTTTTTAAATAACCTTTGCAATAGTAATAAAATGGTATTGCTTTCGTTCAAGTACAAACGACTATTGTAGCCGACCAGAATTGTTAAATTATATGACGACTTGTTATAAACTGTATATCTATATATATACACTATATATACCATCTATATACTAGTTAGAAGTGGTTTTGTTCAGCCGAACCAGTTAATGCCCGACGGATTTGTTGGACATAATTTATTAAAAGAATCGAACGAACTCGATCGTTAGGAGACCGTTAATGGCAAACTATCTTTACCGTTTGTTATTGGAGAGTCATTAGGCCATAATTTAGAAAGCTTCCAGAATATTCTACCGGCCGGCCCCAGTGCAGATTGGTGGAGAGCCCATTCAAGATTTAGAAGTTTTTATGCCGCCCGAAAACCTTCAACATGGTTTAACTTATAGAAGCTTGAAAAATAGTGTACAAGATTTTATTTTTAAATCAGACTCACCGCGTTCGATTCGGCATTGCAAAGGGTTTCGGAATATTTTCTCCCCCTTTTAATAGCGTTATCAATCAGCTCGCGAGACCCTCTGAACTCGGTCAGTGTGAAATAAATTCTAATTCAGGAATTCCATAAAGGTAACATCTATGAAACTGTATTAGCATAGTTCTCACTTAAATTATACGGCAATTCTGTAAAATCGAATTAATACATACCTACAGGTGGCTTGCATGCCCGGCCCTTCTAATAAAACAGAAAAAAAGCTACACTCATACCCCCGCTAGGTTTCGCTATGTATATTGACGATTCTACCAAATAATTTTTTGGGGCATCCCTAACATGTACTATTAAAAATAAAAAAACTCCATGACCTCTCCCGAGTTCACGATCCAAACTTTTAATAACACTAATACACAATTCAACAAAGTAATTGGTGTTACTCAGAACAATATCTTTGGTAGGCGCGGCTGTCCCACTTTTTGTTATCTCCTCGTAAATACGATAGGCTAGTGCTGGATAAGTTCTGAACGCAAAATTTTGTTTTAACAACAACGTATTGTTAACAATGTTTAAATGCTACAAAATACAATTGTTCACAACAATTATATTCTCCAGGTATTGTCACTTGTTTCGATACAGGAAAATCTAGATAAGACTACCCACGTACAAATTTAACAACCTTGTAACAAAATGGCAACCCTGAAGAACGAGAATTTCGATTCTTGGCAAAAGTAGATATTTTGTGTCGGACAAACGTTTGTCCTTAGCTTATTTGTGTATCGCATTGGCGTATGTTCTACGACATTTGTAATACGGGAAATTCTAATGTACAGGTATGTTTATATTTATTATTATAACATTCTTGCAATAAATACAATGCCAAAACTATGCGGCACTCGATTAGAAATGCCTTCGTATTTTGATAGTATATTTATTTAAGTATACAGATCACTGCACTGCGTTATTATGCACAAACTTACAGAACTAACAAGCTGAAATAACTTCGTCTCTCGAGCAGTTCAGTCAAGTAACAAGTGATCTTGAAGTTGTGTTATGCCAAATTGTACTAATACTATGTATAAAGTAATTAAATATAATTGTGGTTCTTGCCTTAGAATTAAAATACGTTTTCCTAATTCTGCTGTTCCTTAACAGCTTCATCGATTTTGACGACTTTTTGAGCCACCTGAATGATTTGAAGTTCAGTCAACAATAACAACAAAATCATCTTGATATTACACCAAAAACAATATATGGAAACATTGAAATACAACATTTTAAGTATAATACGCTGTTTTATCACTATCTCTTCCAGACAACCTACGAGTATTAAGCTGACCTATTAAAAGTGGACCTGATAGATGGCGCTGTTATTGAATTCCATATTTTTTTATTTTCCACACAATTAAACAAAGCCAGTATAATATACAAATATAGAAAGAAAGAAATACATTTATTCACGGCTTATACACTTACATGAACAACCATCTATAATAGCAGTATAAAAAAAACAGACAATACCCAAAGAAAATGTATATGTAAAGAATATGCATTTATATAAATCCTCAACGAAAAATGCTGAATATTTTGAATGTTGTCAATACTAACATTTTGTATAAATATGATAGGCATTAAAATTAATTTTAATGTGAAAAAGTTTTGTAAATCAACCTAATAAAGAACACTCTATAGACTGAATTCACGAACAAAATACAAATTCCTTAAAAGAATTCTTAAGCGAGATACATTCTTATTTCATGGAATGTACCTGTTCCAAACGATTAACAGCTTCGTATTTAATACATAATAACTTGTAAACTGTACCGCCTTTACATCATACCATTACGTCATCATAGCAAAAGATGAATTTTAATAACTCACCTCAATAATTATACTACACAGTTAAACCTTTAAAGTCTGAATAAACACAATTTGTAGATTTTACTATAACTTTTTTTTATTTAATAAAATCGTAACCTTAAAGTGAAACTGATTATGGAGATATTTTATTGTAAAACAAAGCATCCATATTGTTACGAGCAAATACATTTTACGTCGATAATATTTTATTCAATTTTATACATCTTAGTCATTGCTAAGCTGTGGTAGCGCAACGAATATTGTAACAAATGAATAGGACATTTGACACTAATAATTTGAAACTTATACACATATTTCTTGCACTAAAAATAATCTATGTTGTGGATGGCATAGACACAAATGAAACAGAAACACCTTTTAAAAACATTTACATAAATGTCTACCCAGGTAGAAAATCGAATCCGGGACCACTCGGCAGGCAGCCCACCAACTGAGCTCAAATATCCTCACCTTAGGACTCTATCTACATTTATCTAGTAAATTAGCCGGCAACGTACAGTATCTGTTACGATCAAGACTAATCCTGCTAATGGATCGACAATTCCACTTCTGTAGTAATACTATCAGCTCGCAGCAATCCTATCGACGTTCACGGTGTGTCCCTCAGGGGCTTACGAAACACTTTCTCGCTGCTTCCAATCGAGCCATGTTCAAACGTCATTCATATGTGCTTAACTTAAGCCGGTTTGAATATCGAAAGTGAACCGCGGACGCTTCGTGTGGACAGTGACACCGGCTTAATGCTTTCTATAATCAAATAAGATATAATAGTCATTGTTGATACCGTCTTTGGTGTGTGATTATAAAATTGTATAATTTAGTCGTGTTCTGAAATAGATGACCTCGTAAACTAATGTGAAATAATGAACGATTTATAAGAATAATGAAGGAATTTATTAATTAGTTAGTAACCTGCTCCGCTGCGCTTCAGAAAACTTCAGAAGCGTTTAGAAATTGCATCCGCATTGTTTTAAGAACGGATTTTACTTCTATAAATTACAAATAATAAGCTGCAGTCTATCTATCAAAATTTAATTTATTACCCGGTTAGTGACCATTTTAACTTTTATGTTGGACCCGCGGGAACAGGTCCATTTTCCGGGATAGAAAGTATCCTTGATTATGACCATTGATTATAAACCATATAAATTGAGGAATTTATTGGAGCGATAATAATAAATTAATATTACAGATAAAATAAATATAACGATGGTGGGCTATGTTGAAACAAAACGTAAAGCTATTGAAATATGTATGCAAATGAAGTTGCGGGCGTTTACTGCTTAATATTGATACTGTAATTGTAATAATATTTAAACTGGACAAATTTGTACAGTGTATATTATTTTAATTTAATATAGGCAGGCTTGGTTAACGATATAGAGGACATAAATATTTTTTTGGCATTTGAGATGACTTTTCACATATTCATTACTCATATTATGAGACATTATTTAGAATACTTTTCATAACGGGGTAACAGATCTGGTCCAGTATCGAAGTTAACTTTATGCGCACACTCATTTTGTAAATATTATATTTTAATATTCTAAATCGACTGTGCCATAGCAAACCAGACCTTACAAAGGTTTCTTCTCAAGGCGAGAATCAGTATGTACCACCAAACTGGTACAATAAACAGCTTATAATACAAAATGGCCATGAAAATGGTACGTTCAAATCGCTTTACAATTCAATTTATTTTATTATTCTGAAACTGCGCAAAGTTGTGAACAATACTCATTCAACAGTAATACAAATAATTCCCTTAAAAAAAAAAACCTTTACACTATAGTTCGTATCAAGGAAGTAAGGCCCCTTGCCCTCCTGCGGCTTGCCCCATTGAGATCGGAAGTTGAAAAGTTCCTGCTATAAAATATACTATAAATATAGAGCTCAACTCAAAATACAATAACCGTTTATTTAAACGCCGAACAATATATTATTTACGGACTCACACATCCTAGTTAAGGCCTCTAGCCTCGCGTCCCAGGCTTATTTCCGGTAAGGGCAACCATTTATTTCACAGATAAATTATTGTTCCCTTTTCGTAGTCGTTTGTGACAAGTTCTGTGTGTCCACGCCACCCGCAACGCGACGGGGAATCTTAATGCGGGGGTGTGAGGTAGATATAATCATTTATTTTTATTAGTTATAGCTATAGTTTTGCGCTACGAAGTGGTCACAGCCCAACGGCTAGTTAATCGTATGTGATCGAGATGGTTCGAAGTTGAAGCAGTCTTTTGTTAAATGGATGACCACTAGTTCCCGATAGCAGATTAGGCCGCTGGGATTGTTATCAGTAATTATTATTGTTACATACTAGTAGTGCCATATCTAAGGTCTTCTGGTTTCTTTTGGTCTTCTTCTTAAGAACTTCACCAGCTGTATTATGGAGTATTCCCTCCCCCGTCAATTTAGAGGAAATGCCAGTTCAACTGTACATTATTTTGTAATTACGCATTACCTTCGCGTGAGTGAATGTTCCAGACATGTTATCATAGTCAATTGCAGGTGCACATACACGTCTGCCGTCGTAATTAATCTGTAAAGTGCAGAACTCAGAGACCTCCGACGAGAAGGATGTTGAACCGTTGCTGCGTCCATTGGCTAACAAGGGGCTTTGACTTGAACATATGACTTGATCAATGAGCCTGTTAATGAATTTGTACATAACACTGGTCCTTCCACTCATCTTCCATAAACCCAAAGATGCTTGAGGCAACTTGCGTCAGGGAAAATCTGTAAGATTCGTTAGTCTTGACAATTTTAATACTTGCTTTATTTAAGTCGGGCTCATTTAACAAGTAACGGTTAGCTTGTTCTTTGGTTGGTGGAAACTCGAGAGAGGAAGCATTTTATCCGACGTAAGCTAATGACCCTTATCGTGCATCTCCATCAGTTAACGTTCTCAAAAAAAATCCCTTAGGAATGCTCAACTTTACCTTATTTAACATCGCATACAATTGTTAGGCGAAAGTGAGTTTATGGACGTTTTAGGTACAATTGAACGGGTACAATATTTAAAAACTTCCTATACTGGAATTGATAGATAGCCACTGCTTTTTCTATTCGTTATTATACCAGAGTAATATCAAACATGTTGAGCCGAAGGTTATATAAAAAGATAAGTAGCTAGCAAAATATTTGCCCAATTCATGACACCCCTAAACATATGGATCGAGTGATTTTAGATTGTTCTCCAGCTTAACTTTGGGTCTAGACATATACAAATTGACACATACGCCATCGTCCGAGACAAACAAACAAACAATAACAATAATTATTTGTTCAAGCAGGGATTCGCTGTTAGATGTTATGAAAAATAACTGGCTACCACTGAAGAAGTCACTTTTTACAGATTTTTCGAGATTTATGTTAGTATATGAAGCATGATTATATGCGCATACGCGGCAACACGGTCTGCTTTAGTCTGATTTTCTTAGAAAATTGATATTTGCGTTTTAAAAGACTGATCATAAGACATACAAGTCACATAACCAATTCAATCATCGTCGCTATATTCCGAAGACTAGTGAAGAAGAATTTCTTCACAAAAAGGAAAGCTGTATCATATTACTTGGATATTTAAAGAAATTTTTTACAGCAATTTAGCGGTTTGAAAGTCAGTGATTTGGTCTGGACTGTATTCGAATACAACACTCGATCAAGATTTTCAAAGTTTTAAGCATATTTGATATTAATAGCGTAGGTAAAGCAAAATATTGTGAAATCTGAACACTAGTCTATTATACGATATTGCCAAAAAATGACCTTGGACCAAATAAGTCCAACACTGTGACATTTATATGTGATAATAACAGACATTTTACAAAACCAGCAAAAATCTATTACTGTGCCCGAACTGTCCATGGTTCTACGATCTAAATGTGCCCAAAGAATACTACTTTTAGAACGAATACTTCAAACTACAAAGTAGGTATTCTAGTTGTCAGTCGCATAGCAATCTCGTATGTCACCAGTCATTAGTGTAACCCAAATGCGAGCCGATCTCCGACATCCGATATTGTCAGCGAATGTCGGGCGGAGACTTCCTTTCGGTCGATCTACCGTTACAAACACACAATTAGTAACACATTTATGCCACAACCAACGTGTTACATCGATGTATCTACTTTTGCTACGGGTTGCAATTAAATTTGCTCATTGCTACGAATAAAAGACAAAAGTTATTTTTAAGCAACAAATAATGCTCGGATTGACGACATTGGTAACAGGTTCGTCTATTTCGTTATGATACCGAACTACAGCTACGACAAGAAATTGTAATTGTTTCGCCAGACGATAATTAGAACCTTTGTAAATACGCTTTCAAAACATCTGGTCTTTTCATTATATATGACGTCGTTGGTTTCAATTTCAACGAGCAAAGTTGGACTTATTATGTAGAATTGAAATTGAAATACGTTATATTATTTTTTAACAAAAACTTTACAAAAGTCAAAGTGCTCCATCGCTTCGACAAATCCTACCGTAAGTGATCCCGGAAGAAGCGGCAAGGATTCCCAAGATTTTTTTTTCTGCCATAGTTATAGAAAGCACTCATGGCTATGTATTAAACTCATGTCCAAGAAGTCTTATCCTTAAAGTAATCATCTAGTTTGTAATAACCTTTCTGCATAAGAATCCTGTTGACAAAAGATACGTATTCTCGCCTAGTCAATTGTTGATCTTCTTTTGATATAAATGTCAGCTTATGTATACAAATTTTCTTTTCCGACTTTCTCTTACGGAATTTACGAGGGATCTTAAGCATTCATTCGCATCCGAGCTGGATGGCCGCTGACGGCCATATATAACCCAGAATCTTTCCCGAAATAGCCTATCATGTATTTTTAGAAAATTCCCGCAAGTTTCTTTAGTAAAAATGGGAAAGATCATAGACAAGCTACAGCCGAATGTAAATAATACATGAGTACCTATACATGTTTTAGCGTGAAAATATTTTAGTGCATTAAAAATTAATCCTGTAAACACACATACTTTTTGGTGATAACTGTCATTAGCTCACATAATATTGCTTCCAGTAATCTATTTGCGAGCAGCCACTTATGATCAATGTAACCTGAATACGACCAGTTCTATACACCAATCGGCGCCGGCGCACCTTAACTCAATGGAGGCGTCCTGCCTTGCGCTGTTGGCAAATAGTTCGTCACTAAGGAACACAAATATCACGAAGTCGATCTTATTGAAATAAGTGAATAAATACTTCGTACACTTAACAAGTGATATGCAGAACATGTTGAAATAATATAACTTGACAACCCCAGCACTTTCTGGCTAAGAACCACGCACCAGAAAAAAAACAAAAATGTATGTAATTTTGTAACAACGACACCATAGCCCAGTTCGATTCCCGGCTGGGGCAGACATTAATGCGACAGATAAATGTTTGTTCTCGGGTCATGGGTATTTGTAATGTTATATTTATGTATGTCCATGCCACCCGCAACTCAGGACATCCTAGTGCGGGGGTGTGAGTGTGAAAAAGTTTTTTTTTAACTGAATTAACTAGAAATTTCCTTGATATAACAGTATTCTCAGTATCCATATATACACATACACACACATAATGTTATTAAATTACAATAACTAATTATTACTTTGTAAAGCGACGCCATAAAGCGTTGAAAGGAGACTAGGAGACTTAACAAAAATCTTCACAAAAAAAAAAAACAAAGTAAATAACAACATTAAATTATCGTTTGTCTTGTATAATAAGTCAAGACCTTTAGGTGTGATTAATGATTACCGTGGAAATACTTTCTCGAATACAAGTGAAACAAACGTTATTGCATAACCGAACAATCGATTAATATAGTTGGTAACGGTGAAAGCTGGTTCGGTAAGTCAAATTAAAGAAATAAGTATTTTCAGTATCAAAATACATTTTTTTTATTTTGTTGTAATAGCCGACAAACGAGCAGACGAGTCACCTGATGGTAAGTGGTCATCGTCGCCCTTGGACATCAGCAGGACCAAAGGTATAACTGATGCGTTGTCGGCCAGGAAATGAGAAGTAGGTAAAAAAGAAGGTACT
>DWPT01000672.1:0-22362 GCA_018251895.1 Agathymus mariae mariae
TGCCTTCTTTTTTTTTCTTGTCATTTCCTGGCCGACAACGCATCAGTGATACCCTTGGTCTTGCTGATGTCCATGGGCTACGATGAACACTTATCATCAGGTGGCTCGTCTGCTCGTTCAAATGGTAAAAGAACTATTCAAACAGGGGCCGTGGTCCTGGAGATTGCCCTCCGCATACGTACAATCTCATAAAATTCGCAATATCTCTATTATAATATCAATATAGATAACAATTGGGTATTGTACATGTCCAATCAATTAAGATTGTCAATCAACCTGTTATGTCGTAACATTAATTATTGAGTGAACTCTACAACGAGCATTTGATTCCGTATGTCACGTGACACGATATTTGTTTTCCTGCTAGGTCGACACGTTTTCCCTATTTTAGAACTCAATTGATACATTATTGTCAATTGTCAGCTAGCGTCAGCTGAAGGTGACTCGCCGTCCTGCAATGAAGTACCGCCGGCGGTACTGGCCAGTATCGGCGTGCAGGCCATCCGCACCTGCCACGTGTCGCACTGCCCCAATGCGTTCGGAGTCGCCATCGAAGTGGACGGAAACAAGATCACCTACTCCGGCGATACTATACCCTGCGAAGAGCTAGTTAAGATCGGTGAGTAGCTTGTGTAAATACAAATGCCTTTGGAGAAGTTGACTTGATCGAAGATTATCCAGATCGGAGATTTTTACCGCATTGGGGCGGCATAGAATCCGGCGGCCGGATGGGTGTCGTAAGAGGCGACTGATTCCGGCACCCATGCTGGTGGTAGGGCTCGCGGAGGGATTATACTTGTACTAATGATATTATTAGCTAATTAACACCATGACTATTAATATTGTTTCTCCGCGGGATCCGCCTGGTAAGCTACCACCATCGAGTATGAGTCAGCCGCCAAACGATTATGAGCCTTGACCTAACATCATCAGGCGAGAACTCGACCCTGTTGATCCACGAGGCGACGATGGAGGACGAGCTGGCGGACGAGGCGCGCGTCAAGATGCACTCCACGACGTCGCAGGCGATCGAGGTGGGCCGGCAGATGCGCGCGCGCTACACGCTACTCACGCACTTCAGCCAGCGGTACGCGCGCCTGCCGCGGCTCAACGCGCACATCCTGAACGACAACACCAGCGTCGGCATCGCCTTCGACAACATGCAGGTGACCGCTCGAGACGTCTCACTACCCACGTGACTTGTATACGATGTAACGTGGTAAAATATATTTTTGTTTTTTGCTTATTTGACCTACTGCTGTTACCTAATGGTAACTGGCGACAAATAGGCCATAAGGAATGATTATTATAAGTTATCGGTAAATATTATACTACAAATGTCTTTTAATAAAAATCAATTGCCACGTGATTTTGTCGTTATTTTGTTCGTCATTATCCGGTATGCCTTACAAAATACTAAACTTTGGATGGTAAATTGATATGAAAATCTCAAAGTTTGACGTTTAGTTAAATACTTCTATCCAATGAAAAGTTCCATTGGAAAAGTCCGTTCTCAACGAACTGACTAACTGACGAGTACTTGGTAGTGTTGAGTTGTGTGTTTGAGAAGGAATTTTTCGTTAATTTGACAATATCGTTGTCGGCAGGTTACGATGGGCGACCTCGAGCTGCTGCCGCACATGTACGCGCCCCTCCAGCTGATGTTCGCGGACCACTGCGTCGAGCTGGAGCTGAAGGCGGCGAGTCGCGCGTTGCGTCGCGCGCGTCGCGCGTCGCCCCAGTCGCCGTCCCGCTCACCGACCGGTACCGCACACAACCACAGCAGGCACACACCGGCCGCCGGCACCGGCGTCGGCGAGACTGATCGCTCCCAGAATCTGTCTAACGGCAGCTAACGCCCTGTTGTGTGCATCCACATCGATATATATATATATATATATATATATATGTTACATAGTAGAAAATACTATACAGTATGTATCATTTTAGCATTGTCTTATAATTTTCATAATATTTCAGGTTTCATAGTCTGAGTAACTGAGAGCAATCATCGGTATAACTGTTATTATCTGTATAGATAATAATTTATTTTGAAAAATATTGTATAAAGTATTGTATAGCTCATTGTGAATCACCAGTTTGTCTATGCTGCCTTTAGTGCCATAGTCAAGTTGAGACGTCCACAGATTACAGTCGGCGTGCACTACTACTTGTTGTGATTATCTCGAGGGGAACTGTACGAGTGGAGAGCATAAAGGGGGCTGTTATACACTGTTTCGTTTGCTAATTCATTCATATATTTAAGTATTATGTAGAAGAAAATGAAACAACTGTACAATATTATATCGTTTTAGCATTGTCTCCCTCATGTCATCTTTCGTAGTTTCCATAATGTTGTAAAAGTTGTTCGTTTCCATGTGACTGTTGTAATATTATAAATAAATTATATTTCATACATTTTGTTTTAGTTTATTGGCCACACTAAAATGATTTTTGATTTACAGGGTTGATCAAAAAAAGCTTGTATAAAAAATAATAATAAAATTAGATCAATAAAGTAGAAATAAAATACCGGTTGAAATTGTCTAGCCTATAGTAATTTGATAACGATTCTGACTAGCGGACGTAGGGCCCTGAATTCGGTTCCCGGCTCTAACGGTTGTGTTAGATGCTGATTCTCGGGATCTTCGATTTTTTGTAATATGTAATTTGTGTGTTTATTGAAACACGGGATTTATTTATATACAAAAGTAGAATTTATTAAAGCTTAAAGCTTACGTTCAGTGTTAAAAATTAAGCAACATTGCATATAATATTGCAGATAATTATTCAAAAAGCCCCGACAATTTCCAAACTAGGAACAGTGCGTCCGCGGCAGCTCCTCCCGCGTATAGAGACAGCAACGCTTCTAGTAAGTGTGGATACATCTTTACAATATGACTTGATTCATAATTATATCTTATGTCAGGTTGGCCATCGCCACGATCAATGCAAGGTGGAATATACATCCGTGTACAGTATACATGTATTCATTGTATATAATAAGCTGGGCTACTAAAAATATCCTAGTGATTCGTATCGTTCGAACCAGTGTAATATTACTATTTTTAAAATTATGTACATGTTCGATACTAGAAGGTATTAAATAATGGTATCTGTGCCTTGACGACTAGAACCACATTGAAGTCATTCAAGTTTCAATATGGTCTTCACAATTAACACCCTCTTACAAGAAATCCATAGCTCAGCATAAAGACGGTGATCGGTTGCAAGCAACTTAACTACTTCTCAACCTATCCAATATGAAATTACCGAAGTATTTACTACGCCGAGACTGTGGTGTGCAAGTTGCACTCTGCCAGATCGGTTGACGAATGTTGAATGTATGATGGCTTCCAATGGCAAATTTAAATAACATGGACTGGTTCAATATCGTTGACTGAATCAATGGCATTGAAAGGTTCAATATCATTGGGTGGATCAATGTCATTGACAGGTTTAATATAATTGTTATCTTTAATATCATCGACAGGTTCGATATTTTGCGTAAATGAACATTAGGCTGGGTCCATGATGAAATAAGTAAATCGTAGACTACATATTTTGTCTTGCAGAACTGAGACAGGAAATTGGAAAGGTGAGCGGACGCGCTCCCGCCCAACGGCGACGGGAGTGCAATCGAAGTAGATCTTGCTCCTCTACTAAATCACCTAAGACCACCAGTCCAAGTACCTATATTGAGTTATATTTAATTGTAATGTAGGATATTTATCATATAATTTAACGTCTTTGGTTATTGCGTACTGGACATAAGCAATGCGTGTCTGCCATTTTTCGTTCTTGTTTACTTTTAAAGTTTTCAGCCATACGAAAACAAGAAAAATTGCAAAACTACCACCCATGTAACAATATATACTTAGCCATAACTTACCCTGCGTCAACTTTATTCATGGTTTTCAGAATTCGGTATGTTTCCGGCGTCAGTGTGCTATTGAGTAGAAAGATGGATATGAAGATTGGCGAGAGACAGAAATAAAATTTGTGCAATGTACACATTAAATATTCGATTTTCCTTTTTAATTTTGTAATTTTTATTTGTTTTCTAGTGTCACACAATAGTGAAAACGGGTCTCCGGATAGATCTACTGACGGCGCTATGCGTAAGCCAATATTCAACTTCATAGCACCATTTACCATTAGTCACCTATGACTAATCATTATGACAAGTGAAGTAATTATATGTTCTCTTACCAGCCAGTACCGCAAGTGAATCTTCAAACTTGGAGAAGGACCAGAGTTCCAAGGTCGTATTGAAAGGACATGTGATCGACAGTAAGTCATCTTTTAATTTACAATTTGGTAAATGAAGCGATCAAACCTACCGTGCGCCAGTCCAAGTTTTGTAAATGAATTTTTTTTTATCTTCTTTTTTCGTATCACTTTCAACGGTGCTGCTCGAAGGACCAATTTTATTTGCAGCGCGTTCAAGGACGTTGAACTCAACCTCCGCTGCGCCTGCCACTGACAAAGTACCAGAAAGAAAGATCAATAGCACGAACAGTACACTCGGCAACGCCCCACCCAAAGGTAAATAGATCTAATTAATGTATGCTATGTTATCTGTTTAGGTAAGGACGTAATTTGGACGTGTTTATTATTATTAAAACTATATTGTCCTTTGATTCCAAGTTTGAAATCTATGCAGCTATAAGTCATGGCGTTTTAGGCTTTCAGGGTAGGTACCATCAGGAATCATTCGTAATGTTGGAGACAAGTTGAATAAGGATTAAAGGCATTCATAGACATTCATAACATCAGACAACGAGACGAGAACATAAAGGACGCCGCTAGAGCGTTTGTCATCTGGCTCACCAACCTCGTTACCGTAATACATTTTAAAGTATTCTTATTTGATTTTGGCAAAACATAGCTATCATTTTTTTAGTTACCCAAGTAAAGAACCTTTTTATCATGTGACTGCCGTTAGGATTACAACCCAGCAATCGTCAGTGTAAAGGAACTGATAGCAGTACATTAATAATACGAGCAGCAGGTGGTTTGGTGGCTTGGATTCTAGGATGGATATAGAGCAGCTTATACCTCTCGATTTTCAAAAGCATTACCCTCGTTTTCTTTCTCGCCGGTCAGTGTGTTGCATTTACTGTTATGGACGTGTCCTCTGTCGGATGTCAGTCTATTTGTTTGTGTGCCGGCTATTTATATAATAACTGTGCTAGTTTTAATTTAAATAGTTAAATTATTTACCTAGTTATGTGTTGAAAACGTTTGTTACAGACTCTAGAAGTGGTTACGGGAAGCCCCTGGTCACTCCCGTCCATAAACATGTGGTCATTAGGAAATGTCTACAAACTGGACCGTCTACGAGTAATTATGAAAAATAGTTACTATCACGTCGAACAAAACTTTGTTGTCTCTGATCTATGCACATCGTAGTGGGTCGGCATGATGCACTTCACCAATATTGAAACCTCACTCCACACTACTAATTTACAGATTTCAAATTACAACACTGGCCCTAATCGTGTTGCACTTTATTTGCTTTTTTAATCACTCGCACAGTGCAAGTGGCACTTACCCTACTTACTCACGCGATATCTAGCTTAGGAATGGCCCATTTTAGGTATTCCCGTCATCACCTCAGTTATAAGTCAAGTTCAAACTGGATTCAAGAGTATCCTGTTCTCAACGGAAACAATTGAGATACTAAGATATATTTCGGCTTTATTTAAAAATTTGAATTACTCAAAGTCTTTTATGCAACTATAAACATATTGTATGGCTCCGCAAAAGTGAAGAGACTGCTTTCCCTCAGTATTATAGTATGGATAGGTGGAGATAGGTTAAGTACATAATGGGTGATAAAGAAATAAATTGTAAGTAACAACCGGTCACTGTTAACACTGGCCCAATAGTCGTTTCTCAGTCTCTCTCGTTTATATCACGATATATAACCAATGTTATTATGGTCTTTTAGACGTATGTAATGAGAAATTATTGTCCAATCCTACATCCGTGAACCGCTGCAGGTCACCTGTAAAATCTTGGAAGGGTAAGTGCTTTAATCAAACATCTACTGTTGATTAAATACCACTACTTCTATTGGTGAAGGTTATCTGAATAATCTATTATATTTTTTGTTCCAAGCTGAGAACCGTCCGGCTTCCGCTTCGATAGTTTCAAATAAGCGGGACATGAGCAAAACTAAATTATGTGAGTGTGTCTTTTAGTTTCACTCTCAGCTGAGAACCGACCCTAGCAGTAGACAGTTGTAGATTTCATAATGGTTATGATTGAAGACCGGAGTTTTTCAATATGTAAGACAGTTGCGAAGTATCCGAAGTGAAATTCACAGTGAAAATACTCAGTAGTATAGATAACACTGTTTATATGTACATCAGATGCACAAAACACAGAATTAACAGTGTAACACAGAAACTTAGGTAATGTAGGAGTGCGCACGCACGTTAGTCGCATCCAGAACGGACTACTTACCCGCTTCTAGGATTCAAAATTTGTGCGGGCGCGCTGTCCGATATTGTTGCCATATAAAATATGATTAAAGTAATAAATCTAGAAACGTCTGCTAACTACCTGAATATGTCGTTCACAAACAACACGGACTTACATAACATGACGATAGTCAGTATCCGTTTTATAAATTCTGTAGGATATTAAGAATTTTAAACGTATTCTTTGACCTGTCACAACCAGAATATCTCGAATGACCATCGTGGCTTTAATTTCAGTAAAGGGCCCTAAAGTAGATGTGGTGACGAGTATACTGGTGCACTTGATATTGTGGAGGCTGATCCGCGTCATCTCGAGTCTGTCTTACGTCCAGTGCCAGCTGGTGATAACGGTTGTCTCAGTCGGTATTTTGTTTTGGACAGCCACTAAGGAGACGGTATCTGGGAACAAATCACAGTGGCCCAACGCTGGGCTCGTGAAACAAGAGCTGGACAGGCGGCCGAGGAGTGGTGCTCCGATTAACAGTTAGTAAATAAGACTGAAAGCAATACTGTATCAATTGACATTTGTCTATTTTTGTCTCTTTTCTTCGGTTCGTTCTAATATATTTTGTTCTTTACTGTTTTATGTATACAAATGTATTGTATTTATCAATTCATACGCACGTATACATATTTATATACAATTTTTTCATAATGTATTTCATTTCCTTATTTTGCATTGGATTGCACATTCTACTAACATCACTTAATTCTTTCTTTCGTCATCTTCCCATAAGTTATCTGTAATAAATCGCTATTTATTCGTATCTACAAGTGTATGTAGCAACACTTTCTTGTCCAGTACGTATGTTGAACAATAAAGTATTAACGATAAAGTTCCCGATACTTGTGTAGATGCTTCGTGTACTTTGTATATTTCATGATTAAACGAACTTACCCTTACGTGAAGTTCAATCACAACTACTCGAAAAGTATCGTTCTCAGTATAAGTCTGTGTACAACAGTGATGACACGTATAGACTCGACATTATGCAGTGAATTTTGGAGGTAAAAAATATATAAAGCATAGAATACTACTGAATCTATACTACGGGATTGTACAATGGTTTTTATCCTTTTATTTTGATGTTTGCGAAGTGTCTGATGCTTATGTAGTTGATCGATTTCATTGAGATATGTCTGTAGGAACATCTGTGAGCTTTTCTGAAATTATAAAAGAAACATAGCATACAGGTGATTTCTTAATTGAGTTGGGAATTCTTATAATAAATATTAAATTGGATTTGTTAATGTTAATAACCTATATTTCTGATATGGTCTGAAAATATGAAAGTGTGATAACTTTTTTTCTATTTATTCTAAATTCGTTGATTCATCATGGTTTAAATTGCTAAATAATTATACACTTGATTTGAATTCGGTGTTAATTCGGACTTAATATCGAAAAAAAGCTCCTTTAAATAATCTTTTATATTTTTACTGAATCCTGATCAAACAACAAGGACGAGGCCGATCGTGAACTATTGAGGGTAACGTTACGAGCTCTAGAGTCAAACATGTGGGTAAAAAAAATTTAGAAATTAGTTGGATAATCAGCACGTATTAAAGTGCTTGTGTTTTCTAATAATGTTTGAGAAATTCCTCTTCTAAGTTTTAGGTTATCCTATCTCTTATGAGATATTCGCATAATTTCCCGCCAACTAGTGTAGAGTATCGGTATATTATACGTTCACTGCAATGAGAAATAACCAAATCACCGTTTATTTGAAGTATGGGTGGTTTAGTAGTTAGTCCAGTGGTCTTAAATCTGGATACCACGGCTGTGTAAGCCATTTTTACACAACGATGAACGGGCAATGAACCATAAAAATGATTTTGTTGAGATTTTGACGGACTTGAGACGCCGAGACGACTGCCTGAGACTGAATCACTATCTGCTGAAGTAGGCTTATATTGCTGCAGTTTCGCCCACGTTTAATTATTATTTCCAGTTTTTAAGATAACGTATTCGATATCGTTTAATATTTAAATTATAATATAATAGACCAAGAATTAGGAATTTCCCTAGGTTATTAAGGACGCGTACGAAACAACGAAGCACTGAGAGTTTAAAATGAGCAGCCGAAGTGGCGAATTAGCAAACATTGATAAATTCTATACTCTATTTTCGGTTCACCTCCAAAATTTAGTGCAAAATGAGTAGTCTGTGTGTATAATTAACTTTGTTCAAAGGCTAATGACAAAAACGAACCTAGAGAGAGAGTAATAATAACAGTTATAATTTGTGATATTCCAGCACCGAAGTGCTCAGCGGCACCCGCTCAAGCTCAACAAAGGCTTGGTGTAAGTCCACGACGAGCTAGTTCGGCAGATAGGAAACCACAAGGTAGAGGTCACGTGATTGTACTGTTAGGTAGTTGTGGTAGCTCTCGAACTGAACGGGATTGAAATATTGCGATAAATAAAAATATTTGAGTGGTTTGATATAAATATATCGTTTTTTAACTTCCCACGTACCTACGTACCAGTTGATATTTAAATATAAATAAAATAGTATTTATATCGCTCAGGCGTAAACATTTTCAGTTTAAGTGTAGGTAATTAAAAAAATATCAATTTGTAGGTAAATCTTAACCGTTATTTTTTATAGACACCAAAAGTCTGACGCAAACGAATTGTCCGGTGTATGAGCGAAGTGTGAAAAGTTGGAATTCAGGTACGTACTAGCTTCGTTGTTGCTTTTGTTGTTGAATCATCAGGATAACCCGACGGCTGTACTTTGTGTCGTTCTCGTGAACGTCGCTTTAGTCTTGAAACTGCACTGTTGTTGGCGTAAGTCTATTGCAGATACTTTGTTGTATTTGTGTTTAGGATTACGCTGTTATATAATGATTATGTAGTAATTTACAAAAACCTGCGTCCTCCATGCGTGGACCCTTGACGCTTCACGAAAATCCTCGTGTCACAGCACCTTGTGAAAAACGTTGTATGAAGTTCAGTCCACAGTTTTGTATGTGGAATTCGCATGAAAATTTGATATTATCTCGTTGAAACGGACGTGAGTCATCATTGTATTAAAGTACATATCGATGGAAATCCATACGTGTAATGTCATGAGCTTATTTTCAGGAGCAACAACACCGGTGAGGGGTTCTCCTAGATCCCACACGCCGACCGGACTGAGGCAGCGTTTCAAAGAGGAATCTAATAACATAAGATATCCCGCGGTGAAATCGCCAGACAGATTTAATGACAATCAAAAGAAACATATCCTTAACGGAAGCAAAGCTAAATGTGAGTTATATTTCAACTTTGTCCATGAGAAACCCTAATTGTTATATCCACTTTATGTATAGATATATAAGATAAATGTCATAAAGAAACGTGCATACCTGAAATTCCGCCTTATCTAAAAAATGTAGATATGAAGTCTGCCACTTCGCACTTAGCCAGCGCAGCGGTCTATTACCTTAAAATACGTTGTGAGAGGAGACCCGGAGTCATGATGTGAACCAGTCAATGTTATGGTTATTAAGTAATGTGTCTTATGTGACCCATCTATCCTAGTTCTAATTAATGATCCGTTTCTTTTCTTTATGAACTTATCTTCGGTAACCGATAGCGATTGTGGATAAAAATTATGTTACCTATATCTTTGTTGAAACTCAAAAATGCATTTAGAATTACCATTGGATGATTTAACCAGCTGTAAAGGATACATACGTTATGTCGTAGAATAAGTGATATTTGTTTTCTTTATAATATGCTACATATAATTTTTATATCTTTTGAAATGTTATTATTCTGCTTAGATAGATCTATCGATATTACTATAAAGACGTAGAAGTAATGAAATACCAGACTTGATTATAAAATCAATTCAGAAAGATTTTCGTAGTTTTATTAGTAATATAATATTTTTGTTTGTTCTAGTTTCAAATCAAAACAGTAAAATTTTTAAGCCCCAACTCGAGGACATCAAGAGTTCATACTTACTACTGAATAAAAACAATATTAACAGGAACATAAACACGCCCGTTAACGATGGTATCTTCGATTGTTCTCCGCTGTTTCTTATGCATATGTTTTTTGAGACGAGGCGATGACGTTGCTATGGTTTCGATGTACAAGCTACCATACCTACAGGTGGTATTGCAGGTCGACTGAAGTCCAACCATCGCCGATGTCTCGCAGTTACACTTCTCACAACTGGATCACATTATGTCGTGGTTGCACGAACAATATTTACTTACGGGGCTTATACCAGTAATGGGCGACGTTGAAGAGAGTTTGTGAATGTTGAACTCAAAATGCATTTTTCAAGCGCACTTAATATTGTATGTGATATAAAAATAACAATCATAAGATGATTAAGTATTACGATGATGTACTTTTCAAACAAAAGACAAAACACCGACGTTTATCCGTGTAAATTAGCTTACTTTATTTGAGTAAGTCACATAACGGCGGACAATAGTGCCCGGGTCACGCGTTCTGGAGACAGGCGCTACAGACCGGGCTAAACGGTTGTCGGATTGCTAAACGTAGTGTGCGCACACATTTAGTGCTATAGCCAAATGGATGACAATACATAGACCCAACATAATGTGATCCAGCATGAAACTAATGCATTATTGATGTCAGAAATTACTGTGAAGATCGTTATACTAGTGATCCTGTTGCAAACATGGTATTTATGTTATTCTATTTTTACAGACACGGTCCAACAATAAATGGAAATAGTTACCATGAAGTAGGTGTTTCGTAGTTGCGTTATGATTTTATGTTTCGTTAGTTATTTATTTATTAGTGGTTTTCTATTATTTTAGTGAAAAGTGGGCTGGGTATGCATTCTTATCGCTTTGCAAGAGTTACTGATTACTGGCTAGACATCAAAGTCAAACAGTTGACATCGGATGTCTAGGATGGACTCCAGTCCTATTTTCACACAAGGTAATAGAGCACGGGAGACGCAGCGACAACAGCGCAATATTCAATACCGTAATACGATTTACAGAAAAAACTAAAGCACCCACATCCCCAATCGATGATAATATAAGAAGAGTGCAATTGAAAGAGATAAAACAGAGATATAAAAGCAAAAAGTTTTGGAATGACTCCAGTATGTATATATATGGCATAAATCTATTAGCAACCTGTAAAATAAACTTAAACAACATGATAGGACATGTTTTCCCCCTTGTAATCGAGAAGGCCTAGGGCATAGGTCACCATTAGTCAGGTTGAATTGAAGGAGGTAGTAATCCTGCTTAGTGTTGGACGATAGTGTGCTGCTCGAAGGCCTTCAATGTAATATTCCAATGATTATGAGTTAAAGTCCAAATTAATATACGTAAATGTTAATTACATATATGTTTTGACTGTAATAGTATATTTTAATTTAACAATCATCCATATCCATAGATCCAAAAATGAACATTGTTACATCCAGTTTATAACTCACCTTGAACACTACCATATCAACTACATGACAGATGCCGTTTCAAATCATAATTATTAGAATTTAAACATAAAAATTAGGATCATATGCAACATAATGAAAACATGTTTCTTGTTGATTTAAAAACAACTATATTCATATAATAAATCTAAGACAATGTATTTAAAGCATTATTTTTAATTTTACAAATCCAATATCTTCTATTTCAGAGTATGACAAAATTGAGGGTCTGAATTGGATCACATGGAAATAAAGAAATATAGTGCCTGTATATATTTTTAATTTAAAATATGTTCTAAACAAAGTTTTGTTATATGACTGTAAAAGTTTACGAGCATATGAAAAAAAAAAAATTGATAAACCCCACTTTGTAAATTAGCTGTTTCTTTTACTTCTCCTCCTTGTCTTCCTTCTCATCTTTGTCCTTCTTGATGGTCGACATTGCATTGCGTATTGCTTCACTTTGTGGATCTACTCCTGGCAGGTTCTCGAGCACACTTTGAAGGAAGGCTGGATCATTCATAACCTCTGCATATTCTTCAGCTACATCCATGCTCTCCTCAGCTTGAGGTGCTTCCTGTTGCATACTCATTTGCATAGCAAGAGCGATTTGTTCCTCTTCAGATAAATCCATTGCTTCACGGCCAAGAGTCATAGCTAATGCTCGCTCCATACCAGTATTCTGTGCCTCCCCAGTTTTTCCAGTTTCACCACCTTCAGTAGTGGTTGCCTGCCGGCGTGATTCTTCTTCTTGTCGCTGACGCTGCTCCTCCATAGATACCCTTAGAGCGAGAGCAAGTTCTGGGTCTTCATTAGGATCTACACCAAACTCGAAAGGCGAAAGCCCAGATCCAGACGGACCAGCTCCATCGCCTCCGATTAATGGACTTGAGATCAATGCCTCAGAAAGCACAACACAGCCTCCTGCAGGTACAGACACAAGGTGGCTACCGCCAGACACATTGTCCTTACCATTCAGGGTATTTACGAAGGACGTTAGTAGCGGGTTGTTTTCGGAATCTTCACCAAAAGATATGACATCGCAGTTCACCTTTTCTTTCTTCAATCTTTTGGCGAGCTTCACCAGTTCTTTCTCATCTGTGTTTATCGGGGAGCCGACGAATACGACAATACGCATTTTATGATTCTTTCCTTGACGATGTTTGAGAGCCAAGTGTGCAATTCTGATGCCAGTCAAAAGGTTTATGTTACCATTGGGCTGAACTCTGTGCAACTTCGATAATATACGGCCGACGTCGCTCGTCAGCGTCGCCAGCACCTCTACGTTTGCTAAAGTCAGCAATCCAACATTATTCTCGGGATTGGACCGTGCTTTCGAATGACAGACCAAATTTACGGCATCCTGTTGAGCCTGCAGTCTCGTAGGTAAAAAGTCTCCATTTCTCATATAATCACTATTGTCTACACAAATCATAGTACTCTCCAAAACCATGTTTGTAAGATTGTATTAATTACTTGCAATCTTATAAATTAGGTATGAGAACAAAGATATTATATTGTAGGACTTAATAAAATAAGAACACAACACAATACCCACGAAATTTGCTGTCTAATAATTATTACAGATTAAAAATGAAGTCTCTTTAAAATACATTATGGCACACACAGATAAAAAAACCTTATTAAAGCCTACAAGTTTTTTTATACATAATCGACGGTTTTATGTTTACTTTATTTATTTAATACTATTTTGGTTATTATATTTATTCGTATAAAAGTTAAAAAAAATTGACAATTTGTTGACAATTAAAAATAGACAAGCAAGTAAAGTGATATTCCCTCTAGTCTGTTTCCTGTAGTAGACCTTCTGTAGTCTATGGATTATATAGCATAAAATTGTGAACTTGGTTAATTCTCATACATCATTCTGAGTATTCTATCTCGCCATGGGTTTTGGTGACTATCCCAAAGAATATAACCCAGCCGTTCACGGGCCATATGATCCGGCCCGTTTCTATGGAAAGCGTAAGTTTATGACTTTCAGTAATGTAAAGTATGATAGTTTATCGAGTTGAAGGAGTTTGATTATGTAATTTAGTTTGGTTTTAGCTGATACTCCATTCGGTCAGGTGAAAGTGGGCGAGATCGGATCATGGCTCGCTCGTAGAAATAAGAGCCCACAAGCTTTTATGGGAGCATGCAGCCGAGGTAATTTTATTAATATTATTCTTAGGTTACTTTCATCACCAAGTACCCCTCGTCGAATCGATAACGATCAAAGTATTAATTATTTTTTATCTAATTGAAATGTGTTTTTATAGCTTGGTGGAGGTGGCAACATAAGTATGTCCAGCCCAAGAGGAATGGTATTGCTCCATTCTTTCAGTTGCTGGTGGGGTCCATGACTTTCTTCTATTTGATTAACTATGGGAAGATCAGTATGTATTTAATATTTCGAAAATATATTTTTACAGTATAATATACAATTTGTATAATACTTACAAACCCTAGAGAAAAATTAATTGACACTCCTTAGCCCTAATTTCAGTGCTTCAATTAGTTCACTTTTTATTTAACATATGGATTTCCTTTGAATTTTAAATATATTTGCAAAAATCTATAAGGTCTAAGACTAACCATTGTACCTAGGCAAAGAATTAATAAACTTATAAAGTATGTAGTGTCTGCATTTTTGCACGAATGGTTGAAAAAAAAATGTTTTTTTTTTATTTCAGAGCGCCACAGGAACTACAAATACCACTAATTGTAATTATGCATTCAAGAAACAGCAACATCTATGTTTAATTATGTTTCAAAAATAAATTCTTGTATGGATTTTTCTCGTAGGTGTTGTGTTCAGTCAAATAATAAAAGCTAGTGAAGTACTAAATGTATGTTTTATTGACTATACTACAGTTTGCAGTCATTTTCGTAATTAAAAAAAATGATGCAATATATGCAATTTTTCCATGTTGTGAGTAATTTCACAAAGCTTAGCTTATGAAGTAAAGCTCAATTGTTCAAGACGTTTTTGAATCTACATTATATTAACATATATTTACACTATTGAAATCCTTTGTTAACACAATGGAAATTAACAAAAAAAAAAATTGTTACTAGTCTAGTGATAATAGTATAAACTGCTTTATTAACTGGGTCTTTAATAATGGGCATAATATGCAACTTGACAATAGTTATCAAAAATTAATTATACTCATATATTTCATTTCCATGTATGATGGTGTTAAAATATCATATTTTAATATTTAGTATATATGACTATTAATAAAAAAAATCTTTGGTTGAACATCCATATTATTCAACTTAATTTTTCCCTATCCTAATTCCCAATTGAAATAATTTTCTGTAACTTTTGTATTATCTCCAACTTGTATTGGGAATACTTAATAGATTCAAATCCAAAATCATTTTAATCATGCAGGTATTCTGTAATTACACTTATGCATATCATTTTTTGCTTCTGATACCCACTAAAGTTGATTGTTTGGTTTCAGTGTATTAGAGACACCATAAATGAAATCACAATACTCAAATATCAAAGTTGCATGGTGTCCATAGGAATACCCATGTTTAACTATCGTTTTTAAAGAATAGTAGCCGGGGCAAAAAGAAAATGAGAATATACATTTTTAATGTGATAAAAGTAAGATTTCTATATTTTCTAGGCACAATCAATTTGACTAGGATATATAAAAAGTAATTAGGTTAATTGAAACACAATACTGTTTTTTGCTTTCAATAGGGGAAACATTATTTTTTTAAACATGTTTTAAAATAAGAAATGAAAGAAAAGAAGGTTGTTATAAAAAAAAATATGTTTTACTTAATCAAAATAATAATTTATGCTAGCAAGTACTCAACATACAGTACACTCCAAAGGTTCATTCAAATGAAATAAGTCTGTTGATATCTGTCTCCAAGACTGCACCAACCTCGGTGGCATTGAGGCTATGTAATACACTGAAACAAAATAACTGTTAAAATATTTGATGGATAAAACAAAATATGTCAACAGTGTGATATGTACTTTTAATAATGTATACTGGCAACACACAGGAAAACATGTTTTCTTTTTGCTTCTATCTTGACAATGGATCCGTGGTGTTGAAAAGTATTATGGAACAATTATATGTAACATAATGATAAAATATTATGGTCGTCAAGTGAAATACAATACAAACAATCATGTAAAGGACTGCTTGTCCAATGGCTACTGATATAAAACACAGTTAACAATGCACACTATGAAATATTTGTTCAAATAAAATGTTCATTAAAAATATTAAAACAAATAGAATTGGAGCTACAAGCATAAATTTAATACAAAGTGATTCCAATGTATGTTCAATATATTCTAGAAAGTAATAAATGTATAAACATGTTCTCAATAGGTATTCATGAAAAGTTTATCAAATCACAATTTAGAAATATTCAATCAATTGACAACAATGGGTTAATGTATTATTTTCAAATGGATTAATTCAACCTGGAATTTATCATGATAACCTTGATTTGAATCACTGTTTCATCTCCTAAATAAATTATTTAACTATTGAGCTTAATAAGTTTATTTACTTAATTACAGCATAAAAACCCAAGTTTATGAAAATAAAGTTAAATCAAATTGAAATAATTATTAATAAATGTATATAACTAGGTCCTTGAGGTGCAGTACCCAAAATGCCCCCAGCATTCCTCCTTTTATACCAGTGTGTATAAGCTGAGCAAAAAGGTTTCAGTGCTTTGGTCACATATTTTATTTTATCACTTTTTTGATATTCCTAAGAAAAGATAATGAGTATCAGGGCCCTAACTCAGGGACAATTCAAAATGCTTTCAAAAAATATCCAAAAATGAGACTCCTGTACTTCTGATGTTTATCATCTTCTACAGTTTCTACTGCAACACCAGACTTCACAATGCTAGTATGAAGATGAGATGGTGCTAGTGGTGGCGATAATGTATAAACACAAGTGTGTCTCACACCCGTGAATATCCCATATTCTTAGACACAATCGACTTGTTTATTTCATTTACCTATGGTATATTTATAAAAATGTTTGAGACCTTACCTATATAAACTTGATCTATTTACAAGTCAGATCTACCCATGTATTTAGGTTTTAGTTCTTCTATTCTCTTTATGAAGTCTGTCTTTTCAATGCAACCTTCGCAAATCTCATCCCAATCGTTTAGAATCTTCTTGAGATCACGAACTTTCAACTTTTTTAGATCTACATTATTCAAATCGATCTGTTTGTCGAAACGTAAGTCGCAGATTTGTGCGTCTTTCTTTTTTAATTTCTCGCAGATTTTATCAGCAGGCATGGACCAACTCAAAGGCTTTGAAAGTTCACCCAGAATGCCGGTAGCAGACTCCTCCAAGCCACCTAAATAATAGCAAAATCTGTTCTCTTTGTTTCGTGTACCTTTACAGAATTTTTTGAACTCTGCCTCAATAAGTTTTGGATCTTTTTTCACGTCATCTGATAACGTGGCCGCGAATTTATCCACAGTTTTCACACAAACTTCGCAGTCTCCTTCTCTGAGCGACACGGCAATTTGCAATGTCGCTGCCAGAAATAATAAATGAAACACGGTTGATTTGTACATTCTGAATGTATAAGAATTATGAATGCTAATTAAAAATCCACTGTATGCAATGAAACATAGAAAGAAATAGAAAAACTAAATGAAAACTAACTGAAAGGCGATTCTCGTCCATTCGACGATGACAGTAGCTTTACTTGGCTGAATTTGATTGGTGCACGTTATTTCTTATAAAAGGCAATATTACTGACAACGTCAACGTGATGTCCACAGAACTCTTAGTACTTACCATAAAGTTAACATACTAGCGTAACGTAGTATATTATGTTTATGTTACCTACTTATATTACTGTTTGACGAGTATATCTTTCTTTGTTTATATGAATCTTCATAGATATAATATATGGTCAATTAAAATAGAAAAAAAAATGCCAACAAAATTAAACTTTAGAGCATTATTATCTCGAGTATTTTGGATTACAAATTCAACGGTTAAGTACTAATAAACTAAGCACTGATAATACTAATTACATCGTTTAGAAAAAATATATCATATAAAGAACATTCTATGCTATTACAATAATGTATTTTTAATATTAACATGTGGTAAACAATTTTATTTTTATTTCAGTCAATGGTGGAAGCCTAAAATTAAATATTGTGTATCCGATCCTTTTCGTTTCATAATATTTTAGTTATTCTTTATAGAGTTACTTTATTATGTAGGAATCTTTAAGAGAAGATTGAATTGTGTTTTATAAGTTGTCAATATTTAACTTATTTTTATGTAAAAAAATACATACGTTGTTCTAATCGATTTATTAATATTTGTATGATCAATAAAATTACCAACCTTGCGTTCCACTTGATGCTCAGAATGCCCAAAACGTATTATAAACGTTCCACTTGACGATCGTGGTCGTTGTGGTCTAAGTGAAAACGTCATTAATGACATTATTTTCGCTCACGTCGAGCCCTCAACGTCCCATGTCGCGAGCTAGGTCCATGTGAGCGTTGAGAAATTTGGCGCAATTTATAGTATAAAAATGGCGACTGAAAAGTTATATGATTGGGAAAATGCTATTTTAAATTCACACGTTGTTATATATAGAAGAAAATAGTATTTTCATTCAGTATAAAGCAAGTTAATCAATAATTTTTAAATTTGTTGGGTTAATGTTTACAGATTATAACCTAACCTCTTAAGTTTTCAATGTAATTTCTAATCCGCCATTTGCAATTTTAACGCAACGCATAAAACACTTCACAACCCGTTGCACTTGGATTTATGCTACAAAAGTCCACAAGTTAATGGAACGGGAAAAATTATGTTTGTGATCGTGGTAGTTGTAAACGCTCTGTGGAACACGCCTCTAGTTTAAAAATAATACTTGCCTTTGTTCTCACGTCAATGTCAAATTAGTTGTCATAGCAACAGAATATTGTTATTTTGTTTATAGTATTTGATTAATACGAATTTATTAGATTCTGTATAATCAATAAAAAAGTAACTCTTTCAGTAAACGTTGATCTGAGAACAAATTGTTTCAAAAATGACCAACATAACAAAGTTGGAAGATAATCCTCGTGCAGTTCTTGAGCAATACATTACTGCATTACAAAGCGAGTCGAAAATGGCACGGAAACAAGCGATTTTGAAAATTAAGGAAGAAATATTTATGAACCCCGATAACGCTGACTGCGATTTTACAGTTGTATTTCCTGAAATATATGCTTACATTTTAAAAAGTTTTTCCGACGCATCTGAGGCCTGTAGGGAGATTGCTGCTTCAGTAATTTCAAGTTTCATTGAAAAACTACCACTTAACGATTACTATTTGACTTATATACTCCCTGTTATTGTTCGCCGCATCGGTTGTCCAGAGATTGTCGAGGACTCTGAAGAGATGCGTTTAGTTTTGATTCAATTAGTTCATAAAATATTGGACAAATACAAAGGCACTGACTTACTTAGTTCTTTTATTAATGACTTTACCAGTATCTTGACAAAGACTAGCACAGATCCATTTCCTAAGGTGAAACTGGAGGCTTGTGAATGCATCATTTTATTGACAAAAGTTATGCAGCGTGACTTCCACTTCCAGTCTGAGAGCTATGTGAAGCCAGTATTATCTAATTTTAGTCATCAGCACTTCAGAGTTCGTGTAGCGGCTATAAAAGCCATTGGTAAAAAGCATTTTTCCGTTGTTACTTAATTATTCTTTTTTTTCTTTTGTTTATTGAAATAATGAATAACTATAATTTTTGTTTGTAATTGCTGAGCTTGCAAGGCATAACATTTTAATGAAACTAGTAAGATTTTAAGTATAACCATTTAGGTTCAGAAATTCCACTAAAGAGAAAGAATGAGGAATTAAAAAGCATCTTGGTACACCTTGTATAGGGTGGCCTCAGTCTATCTCTACATTAGTTAAAAAAGGATGAATGAAATTAGGGAATGACTAATAAAATTTTAGAAAAGCACAGGACTATACCTGTGAAGAGATCAAAAATCAATATAGTTAATAATAATATACTTGACACTAGACACAAATCATTTGAACATGTTTTTATCTAAATATAATGTAATAATATGGAAGAAATAAGCTTATTTTTTAGTGTAGCATACAAGGCAAGATATTAATTTTTCTGTGTATTGTGTATCAATTTCTTAGCTAATCTCTTCAAAAATTTTATCAACACTCATTCCAGGTGCAATTGTAGTAGCTGGGAATGTTAAATGCTTTGAAATGTCCATCACACCCATGGCAGAAAAGCTGTTTGATGAGAACACACAAGTCCGCTTGCAAGTCACTCTGGAAGTTGGCAACTGGATGCTGTGTTATAGAGATCGATACTCATTTTGGCATCGTATGATACCCCTTTTACTTACTAGGTAAACATTATCATTTTTATGTGTTGTCATGGTAAATGTGCAAGGCTAAATAAATTATTTCACAGGGTTTAGATAATTAGTACAGTCCATTTCTGTTAGCAGCTATAACCAACTTCTGGGAATCATTTCTACTGTTAAACTAAATTAGATTAAATATGTAGATATAAAAATAAATTATTATTAATTATTATGTAATCAAATCTTGCAGTCTCAGCGATGTCATGGCCGATGTAAGGGAGACTGCAAACAAATTGTGGACTGATATTGGCCTTCAGTACATGGAAGAAAATGAGGAGGATCTCAAGAAAAAGACTGACTTTCTGAAGGATGTACCCACACACTATCCTGATGTGAAACGGCCCAACCTGGGTTGCAGGACACTGGTACAGAGCAATATTGGGAAAATCGTGCCTGCTATAGCTAAAGGTAAAACTATTCAATACTTACATTACAATTACAAGTTGTGTCAGTCAGTGTTATATAAATAGCAATCAATAAGATGCTTTTAGGCGTCTTAAGAACGTTCGACATTTGAGTTGGCTTGCGATAAATGGGCTCGAGAATTAAGAATGAAACATGAAAAAGATATACGTGTTTGTGGTATTTTATCAGAAATGGACGGGTGGCAAGCCGATGCACGGCTCCGAGTGTCGCAGTTACTCTGCTGGTTGATCCTATGTGCAGAAGAGGGCGCCACTCAACACGCCAACACTATCGTCAGGACGCTGCACCGTGGAGCCAGTGATGATGATCAACGAATTTTGTTGGAGGTGAATATATCCATCAGCCATGTGAGGTGAATAAACTTGACGGGGCCGATGCCAAGATTGTGACACTCATATCATTTATTTTTTTAATGATCTCTGCCTCTCGCCGGCTCTACCTGTATGCTCATTTAAATACGGGAAAGGAAATAGATTTATTACATGTACATTATTGTATATAGTTACCGTTTATGAACTTATAGTATATGAACAAAGACACCATGGTGTACATTAAACCAAAATATAACTATTTCGCTGTATAGAAAATAAAACAATCACTATACAGTTAAATCACCGAATGCATTCATACCGGACACATATGGTGGGATATACACAACTACTTCGTTATATATTTACCTGGTTCGTTTTCAGATAAAACGCGCCTCCGAGCTGTTTGGCCATTTCATTGCACCCACCACTTGGTGGCCGTTGCTAGAGGCGGAGGTGGATTCGTGGGGCGCGCTGCTGGTCATCGCTAACATCCTGAAGGGATCACGCAAGGAGCTTATCACCAAGAAGGTCATGAAGGAATTGTGCAAGGAGCTCGCAGATCCTGACCGGTGCAGGGTTAGAAAGGTAAGGGTAATGATAAAACAAACATACAAGCGCACAAACTTTATATTGATTGTTTTCTATTCTTCTATTTTACATGAAAAGATAGTAGTAGAAAGTAGTTTCTATTGTTATCATGTTGTTATTATTATATATATATATATATATTATAGAATTAAGTTTTTGTATTTCTCATCTACGGTAGCGGCAATTTTTTAACATGATATGCGGTTGTTTGATATTAATTTCACATGACGGTAAGTAGATCAGCACATATTCAATTAAGAGAATATGTCACTGAATGTAGTGTTTTTTTTTAATTAAAACATATTGCAATATAAGAAATAGTTAAAGAAAATCATTCCAGTTTTTAAATGTGGTGATAAAGTTTTCTAAAGGATTTTACTAAATCGATTGAATAAATATTTCAACAGAAATAACATAGCTAACCTTAAATAATACGGCTTTATTAAATCTCGTAGTACAACCCGTGTAAATGTTTAGTTTCTAAAACAAATCTCTGAGGTCTTTGAGGCATTACATAATGCTATAAGTGCGTTTTGTGATCTGTCTAGACCAGAGTTCCCCAAACTTTTTTGTGTCGTAGACCCCTTGCCATGTTTTTTCGTTTGGGTAGACCCCCTACTTACCTGATATTGATTTCCTGTAAATTTCTAACTGTAGTGAAGTTTAGTGTTAAACAAG
>DWPT01000673.1:0-22362 GCA_018251895.1 Agathymus mariae mariae
CCTGTTTACTGCTTTTATGACCTGGCTGCCCCGGTGAACTTCGTACTGCCTGGCTGTTGATTCTTTTTTTTTTTTAAATACTTATTCTGCTATTCGGGACACCGGGTCAGCTAGTTAATGTTTACACGATACTAACGTCACTCAATCGTTTTGCCTTCCCGGAACCCCTCCACTAACACTTTAACTGTATGGAATTTCATTTCATAGGTCAACTTAAAGTTCAAATTTACTTTGAAGTATTATTACGAATCTTTTGTATGGGAATATAGAAAAGTGTTGTTTTTGGACATTTTCAGGCAATTTTAAAACTTTTCTCTCCGTAAGAACCATTCTCGTACTCAGTACGTAAATCGGTTCAGCTGCTCTCGAGATTTGCGCTTAGTAACACATTCAGCGATTCATTTTTATATTATCGATAACGTATTTTTACTAATAACCTCGTCGGCGATCTATTGGTTAAAATATTTACTTTTTTATGTTAATAGCAAACAGCCGAATAGCCGAGCCATCCGATGGTAAGTGGTCACAGTCTCCCACGAACATCAGCAAGACCGAAGGTTTCACTAATGCGTTGTCGGCCAGGAAATGAAAAGAAGGTAAGAAAGAAACTGCTGACTCTCAAGTCCCCAGCCGGAACACAACGTCTTAATTATAATTTTCGAAGTGGTTTAATGACATTTGCGGTGTGCGGGTCGTTGTCAATGCAATGCACGTTTCTCTTTCTGTAACTATTTCACGTAGTTGGAACTAGAACAGCTGTGTAAATATAATAGTCAACAATGCCATATTCGTTATCGTGAAAAGTTACGCTACACTTATGTCATAAGTGGCAACAACTTCTGTTGTTTAACTATTAAAACATTTTGTTGTTAATACTGAACTTTATACGTATTTTTACGTAAAAAAGGAACATCTATCTATACTTAAATTTTAAGTGAACGCTTTATGTACATGAGGGATGAATGAGAACAGTTTTGTTAGTGGCCTTTGTTAACGCTATAGAACCCAAAGCAATAATTATAATAGATTTGTGTTTGTTTGTCTATGTATTTGTGCGCGCTAATCTCAGAAACGGCTAAACCGATTTCGTTTTGGTTTCCACTAATGTATTGCAGTAAGCATCACTAATTAATTAAAGTTCGTTTCATTTTAATCCGTCCATAAATAAAAAGTTATAAGTTAATATATTTCTAATTCGAAAAAGAGAAAAATCTATTCCTAAAATAATGCAGGTACTGTTTCTAACTGTCAGGCAAAGTTTTCCTGAAGCGAAGTAAAGGCGGTATAGTAATAAAATAATATAATTATTGTCATCGACATCGATAAAATTAATTATGTGCACATTACTTCTCTAATCTGACCGCCATGCCCTGCTGCTAATTAGAACTGATACTCGTCGGATGATCCACGATTATCTTTATTAAAAATTTACGCTTCATTTGCGTTATTAAGGAGACAGGAATGTATATTAAATAGAAATTGTAAGGGGCTGCGTTTAATTGCATTTAAAATTGAACAACAGTTTGATCTTTAAAAAATATAGTGATGTTATAAAAATATGATGTTTCGACTATCGTCAACAATATTTCATATATCATTGACTGTTATTTGTAATTACTATTAAGTCATGTTTTAATTGTCCCAAATTACATAGCCAGGAAACATTTTAATTTGTTTTTAGCTAATAAATTTCACGATGAAACAACAAATTTGTCAGTCAGCAAATTAGAAACTTCCTGCTCGGTCATGTTCATCTGCGGTTTTATTTTTATGGCGTTGTACCAATACGTACACCATTAATCTGGCTTGATGAACGTTATATTAATGTGTTAGACGAGAAAATAAATGACCACGTTCTTGTATTAACGATCACGATTTCGTATCAACGCTGTTACATGAATTCGATTAATCATGGGACCGTTGTAGTAATAAATCATTCTGCTTCACAAATACTTGGAGCCGACATGTGTACGTCAAAATAATGAACGGGTCGGCTTCCGGACGCCATTTCATCATAAAACGGTTTAAAAGGCTTTTTAGATGGGGTTGTACGTTCACGATGTGCGACTGTAATATAATGAATACAAAAAAACAAAAAATTCAAAACAACATTTGAAGAGATTTTAAATAATAACCTGAATGTTTTTGTGTTAAGAGATTATTACATTTATAAATAATAATCTGAATGTTTTTTTGTTAAGAGATTATGAGATTTATTTAAAAACTAAAACATATGGTATTTACAATGTTTATGATTTCAAACATTATACGCTTAAAATGTAATGAGTAGTTATGATTTTTGTATTTCATCCGTTGTTGTCTCGCCGTGCATATGATCCATGTAATGGGTCGAAATAAATATAAAACACAAAAATCGTAAGGACCCGTTACAGTTAAAATACACACAATATTTTTCTATATAAGCTTCAAAGTTAACGCTTCTTGAGTACTTGACAAAAGTCAAAATAATATATCCAAAGCTTTTCCCTGCACAGATCCCATCTGCTAAAATAGCTTCGGTAATTACGTAAACAAAGTTATTGACGTGTGTCTGAAAGGTAATCATAAGCTAAAATTTATCACCGAGTGAATCATTCATGCGTTAAGACAGCTGACAGTGCGGCACATATATTATATTGATCGACAGCCTGACGTTACTTGTCACAGGGATAATGTTGTTGCCACACGTTTACTTTCCTCATACCATTTTGGACCTAAGCTTAAGGGCTTTGAGTTAAAATTAGCATACAGTACCGATATGTACTAAAGTCATTTTGTCTTCACACCCCTATAAATCTAACGAAAAGAACAAAGTTCTAGTTGCAGATGCTGAATGTGAAATCGACCCTATGGCTGGTGGTGTTGTTACAAATTCCAATGACGTTCGAGTTGTTTGAGAAGCAATTCGTATAACCAACTGGGACGCAGTTCTAAGTGACAATGCCATTTTAAGTTTGAACCTTCTTGACCTATGTGTAGAGTCTAAAGCTGCTTGGATAGTGCAATAATTTATAGGTTGTTATGGCATTAAGGCGGTCTTGTAGCGCGGTAGCGAGACGTGTCGCGGCGTGTCATCGGAACGCAATGAAGATTTATGAACAGACCTGTACTCTGTACAGTCGGGAACACATCGCATTTTGTGCTGATAATTCTGTAGTAGGATATTAATCTTGCTGTACTTTCTGATGATGTAATATTTAGTGATCATTAACACAGAGGCGTTGTTCGTGTCATTCGTGTAATATATTTAATGATTAACTGTAATACTTGATGCATTCGCTATGCAAATTGACACTAGATTACAACAGATTTAGGCCAATAAATTCTTCGGTATCTCAAATATTGTTAATATGTTATAACTTTCAAACTTTTACATGTCAAACTAACCACTATAATCTACATGGTACTATTGAATGTCACTATTCAGGTTTTTGTACTTACACATATTTGACTAACTCTGTCAGTCTGTGCTGCCATCAGTCATGTTATTAAGTATTTACGTACTCACCGTAAAAGTGCTGATGCTTCGAGGGAGATGGAAAACTCGAGAACGTAAGGCGTGCAGTGTGAACGGACACTGCTGTTTTATTCAGAACGTGCATACTTTATTTGCTGTGGGCAGGGCGGATGTAATTAATTTTATATGTACACGGGATTGCGAACGCTTGCAAATTAAGAGTATGATTCTGTTGGAATATTTGACTTGAAAGCCAAAGCTCCATGTACGATATGCTTTGATTAATAGTACTAAAATCATTGCTCAGATTCAATGTTTTCCAATAAATTCGATCATCCCGAAAATTACAAATTATAATTAAGTGCAATTTTCTACTGTGATATGATTATATAATATTATCAAGTGATAAGATATTAAGTAGATTATACATTGGAGGTTGTTAACTACAACTATTTAACGGGCCATTGTGATTTAGCAACATTAAAACGTATCTCACCAAGCTGATCTAGAAAAAATAGGAAAGAGGCATCGTTCGAACGCATAAAAGTACATGTCTTTATATATGCAATACAATTCGGAATGCCTTCCGAATTACCGAAATACCTACAGATGTGCTTATGCACTATACTTGAATTTCTCTATGACCTATGAGTGGCATTAGCATATAGGATATTAGTTCAGAGCTACACAAACAGTGTCATGTGTATATATACTATACTGTAAATTATACCTTCTTCAATCAATTACAAACATTGACAAATAAAATTATAGAACTCAAAACTTGGGATTGAAATCTTGACTATAGGAAGTTTAGTATCATTTACTATTTAATATATGTCTATGATATTTGCATGATAATAATCATCGCCAAAATCCTTGAAAGTTTCACTGGTTGACACCATTATCGGCTACAAATGTAAGGTATCAACACTATAGTGCACCTATATGGTCAAGCGCCCATTGACTAACTTCACATACCTTCAAATTATTATCCAGAGATCCTCTCGATTTCCTCTAATGAGATATTGATTTCATATCTTTACCGGAAGAAGGAATAATAATTTCTTACACGCACATAATTACAATTATTTGAAATAGTTACGTGCAGAATTCAAACACGGGCGCGAGACCGTCATCATAATAATAAGTAATATTACACATTTAAATGTGGTACACAAACAACACGCAAACAAACAGCGTTTATTAAGCACAGATATAAATATTATATCAAACTGAGACTTACCGCAACATTTATAGGGCAAAAAAGAAAAGAAATGTTTCGCATAGCTAAATACAATAGAATACACCCACCGGTCATAATAAATAACTCACATACATACATAGAAACGGCAATAATTGCCAGCACATAAAGCATACTAATCCGACACTACCGGCGGCGTTCATTACAAAATGTCACCGTTCAAAGGGAAAATTGATTTACAGCGCTGCATTACGCCATTATATGACGCGAGAACGCTCCGAAATAAAATACTAACAAACATACAACCGGCATCCACGTCTATTATACAGATGCCACGTTGTGAGTGCCAGCCTTGAAACTACACGTCGTACGTATAGGCTCGCGAATAAGGGTTAGTTTAGTTTGGAACCGACTTCGAGAGGCATAGACTAAATATGCGAATGGACGTCATAAAAGGAATAAAATACGGGGCACAAAGAATAAATGCTCGTAAGCGCTGTAATGTTTGTCAACGTAAAATATTGTATCCTCCGAGCGGCAGCCAGTTCAAATTGCGGTGCCATTGTCGTTTTAATCATCGTCGGGATAGGGAAGTCTCTGTGTGCGCGATGTTGTGTGTCATATGAATAATTCATGCTTTTTTTTGGACGGATTATTTTATGTTTCATTGGGATTTTATACATTTTGAATTGCTATTTTGTACGTATATCGACGAATGCTGAGTTGATTTATAGGTTTGTACAAACAGGGTGTTAATACCAACTATTCAAATAAATATACTGGTTCAAATTCTGCATTCTATTTTAAAAGGCAGGTGGCAGCTATCCTGAGAGTCATCTGACATAATAGACATCCTAACTATCCTGACTTCTTGATTAAAGTAGTTTGTAATGTATACAACCTCAGTAACCTAGAGTAAGAGTCAGTTTTATGCTGTGGAATTAACGATACCCAGTAACCCTGAGGGAGGTTTTGGTTAAACGGGATCCTTACCATTAAAGCTCCCTCGACAACCAAAGCGTATGGAGAAGATCAGGGATGTCATATGAACATAAACATGCCTGAATTTTGCAATACTCAATGACATGATTCTATAAGTCTCAACAAGTTATTTCTCTCAAAAGAAAGTGCTCGATTTAACGCCAGGCTAGCATATTCTCAGGGTCACAAATATCAAGATAAGCGTCATTGCCTCATTCTTCAGTCACCAACCGCAACATTCGATGACGGAGAATGGATTGAACCTAACAACATACAGCTATTAAAACTTTACTCATTGTTATATGTAGCATGCTTGTAGGTAGGTAGAAAATTACGAAGTGACAATGAAAAACATTCGCGTCTGTTCCAACAATTCAACTGCGTTGAAATATTTGTAATTCGGTTACTTAATTATTTAAATTGGCTTTGTTCCTTTATCATACATACAAGAAAACTAGTTACTATTGTTACAATCAGTATAATACATATACACAACACATATGAAACAATATAATATTAAATACAATGCAATATAACATTAATTACAATATTGAAGACAAGACGCACAGCAAATATCCATCGATTCATATGACGCTGGATCGGAGCATCTGAATATAATCGAATTTATCAGTATGAAAGTTTTAAATGATTTTTTAATTTCATTTAAATAATTTCATCTTTTTGAAGATTGAATATCGTAGAATAAGAAACAAAAAAATAATTGAGATAACTAAAAATGATATAAGGAATATTATACAAAAATCTATACGAATAATAAAATATCAACTGATCGCTTTCTTTACATTTAGGATATATGAAAAAACTATTATTACAGGCCTTCATAGTCGCAGTCGAACCCAAAACAATAGTTGTTTGTCAGTGCGTTTGTGCATGCTAATCTGAGAAACGGCTTAACCGATAACTTTACGTTTTTCACTAATGTATTATAGTAAGCGCACTTAGCATTCAAAGTTCGTTTTATTTAAACCCACACATAAATAAAATAGTTACAAATGAACACATGTATCTCAAATTAACAGAACAAAAAAAACCCAGCGCCAAAGCAATGCCGCTGCTTTTTCTGTGCCTAAGGTAGTTCTTATGTAGCAAAATGAAGGTATTTACTAAATGTTCTTAAGTTGAATCACGTTAGATAACATCATTTGCATATACAGAAGCATTCCTTATTAATCCTGATTATGCAATCAAATGAGATGTTTTATTTAATGACAACAATATGGCGGCAATTGGAACTGTCAAATGTCGTGTCTGTGATTAATTATCTGTGGAGATTGATAAGTTTGAAAATGTATATTTACGCTACACAATAATTAAATTTTACTTTAGGTACAATTTTTATTTATGAATTATTATCTTTTGTAAGGTTAAATTTTCAGTAAGAAAGCCGTTTGCCTTATCTGCCAATCGTTTTTATGCAGGCAGATTATGCCGTATTATAGCAGTATTTCTTTTACCCTCTGGAACATTTATTTAGTAACTAGCAAATGTCCTCGTGTCGCTTCAGAAAAACTACCTTAAGCATCTGCATTTTTATAGATTAATCCATAATTTTATTTATTTATGGACGGATCGCAATGAAACAAACTTTAAGTATTAAGTGATGCTTCTTGCAATACATTAGTAAAACCAATATGAAATCGGTTAAGCCGTTTCTGAGATCAGCGGGAACAAACGCACAGACAAACAAACAAAAATCGTAACAACTATTGTTCTTGGTTCTATTGCGTTAATTAAGGCCCCTAATAATGTTTTTTCTCATATACCGTTCATGTAAAGAAAGCGATCGGTTAGAATTTTATTATTAGTATAGATTAATCCAATATATTTACATATTATTTTGACGTTTGACATTCATGACGTATTATGTCAATAACTGTCATATGTATTTGACTGACTATCCGCCGTCCGCCATAATGTTTCAATGTTACAATATGTTATTCACAAATTGGATTATTTACACTAAACCAAGCTGAAATCTAGCATATCAATAATAAGGAATGCTTTCGATGATCTACTTTCTACAGTTTATACATGACGCCGCCCGGACTCCATACATTACGGAAACGTGTCCTTTTACGGAATCACGTCTTAATCTCTACAATTTTTTCCGCATGAAACTATAAAACAGAGAAACTCAAATTATAAAATTTGCTACTTTGGTTTATAAAATGACAACAATACTTTTGTTAAAACTAAAAAACAAATTATACAAAAAAATATACTACTCCCACGATATAGATTAATTCACGTGTATTCAAGTTAATTTGTCTTCAATTATTTTAAGTATAAATTAATAACTTCAGCACACGTGAAACCACACCACCTTCACTGGCATGATGTCATGACATTATTAAAATAATTCATTCTCTTTGTTTTTGAACTGAACTGTAATAAATGTCATATGGTTTGCTGAGAAATAAATTACTTTAATTGTCTTTGGTATGAATGTATTATTATGCCTTGTACAAAAATTAAGTGTGGTGAATCAATTCGAAATGGATTAATGAATTTTATTTGTTATATTACATCGATCTGTTTGTGGAGTAATCTATTGTTCGTTTCTGAAGTAAAAGTTAAATAATATTACATTTACTAATACATTATTGTTCTTTGTTTATGTAAAAGTATGTATGACTATTTCGAATTAATGAAGCCAATTCAACTTGGTATGAACTTTTCTATATATATTATATATTATATATATTTTATTATATTATAAAACCTATAACCCTGCCGTTCCATTCGCAAACATGATGTTGAGATCCATATTTATGGTATCCATTTGGTAACCACGCACAAAATAATTGCTACTCACTATTATCAGGTGTTTTATTAATTTCTCATGTTCATCTTACGTCCAAACTTTCCTGTGAATCACTTTATCTATTGGTAAAACTGAATGATATGTGTGGTACTTTTTAATATTGACGCATTTAGACATACAAACAAAACCATTTTTTCTTGTGGAATGTAGTAGAATATAAAAAACTGTTGTCCAAAGGACTCCAAACATCCTCAAACGGTACTCGTACATGATGGATGGTCTTTACCGCCCTTCAACATTCTCCTTAAGCATCTTCATCGAGTTGCTGGCAAACACAAACGCTGGACCCGCAGTCTGGTCTGGATATCTAACATAGCAAACGAAACAAGTGAAAACATTCCACGTTTGATTTTAGAAGAATGACAGCTATACGGCCATGTAAAACTCTACTATCACGCACGAATACCGTCAGTATTAAACTGAGCGGCACAGAACCCAACGACCTCCAACAGAGACCGTTTACATAGCTTCATCCGTTGGTCAGTAGGATGAACCACGCGCAATAAGGATCGCTTCGACTCCAGAATGAGTTGGGCTACCCAAAGATATTACAAGAGAGTATTTCGGCATTTCTGTGGCGGAGTCCCTTACACCACAATCTTTTTCCCCTATTCCCAGCGCCATTCTTAAATACATAAAAGACCGTTAATTTGTATTCATGTATTTGATTGCGGTTATTGTCGACTGTTCGAACATACGACGGTTAGTCTGAGGTAATTAAACAATCAATGCTTTTCTATGGTGTAAGTAAAGAACTACTGGCGGGGATAAAACAGTTTGCTATTCGGATTGCAATAATAATTTATATGCTAATTTAAGGTACGTTAAGTACATCATAATTTTATTTTGAGATGCCTAACATTAATTAAATTCAATAGTACTTAAATAATTATTCCCATTTCCGTATCTTAGATTCCCTTAGTCGTGGGGAATGTGCAAATAAACATGGGATTAAAAATATTTAAGCGTAATCCACTATGGTCTACAACAAATATTTATCTGTAGCATAAAGATTTTCTCCAACCCATCACAACGAAGTCAGGCTCTAATCCAACGAGACCTCAGGATCGTCGAAAACTTAGTCACTGATAAACGGTCGTTAAGCTCTGGTGGTCAGTTTCAACTCAGATATCCAATGTGTTCGTTTGTCGGTTATAGACATAAAAAATAATGCAATAAAGTGTAAACCAATTAATTACGACTATTGACGCCTTAGCGTAAACGTGTACACGGCATTAAATCTTCCGCAGAGACTATTACGTCTACGATGACAGCGTAAAATAATCTGCGTTTTCCTCTCCACTGTCACTCTCACCACCGATTTACCCAGTACTCGTTTCGGCGATGTTATAACTCCGCTATATTCACGATCAGGAATTATATACGATGTCCACTGACTGGCAAATCGTTTACAACTCACACCACACCGAACCACCTTGTACACTCTCTCCAGTATGTCGCATGTCATTGAGTTTCACCTTTGTTTCGATATCAATCAACTGTCATTATTGGATATTAGCACACTAATTAAACTGTCGTGATATATCATTTTAAACAATATGTTTTGTTTCCCATACAAATCACAGGGGTCTGATGCAATTGTGGTTGCCATTTTAATTCTCTCTATGAATTTTAAATGCTTTTAAGTGTAATAAAAACGGCAAGTATGATCTTTTTACGTTTTTTTTTTTACTTACGTTTATTTTGTAGTCCCTTATTATTGTTTTCGATTATTCGTTTTTTATTTATTATCAATATGTATCGTCTTTATTTATTGTTGATGATAAACTCGTAATTGGGGAACCCTGGACTCTTGTCTCTCGTTTAACAGCTCAGGGTGAAGGGGCGGTTGACAACCGGCGCTGAACAGGGTCTTTATCCTGTGTCGGCTATCGCTTTACCATCCCCCTTTTGCCAACCCTTAGTTATAAGTTGTGTTTTTTTAGGATTTAAAAATATATTATTAGATACCAACAGGTTTTGGTAGTGAGTAGATTTGTATTAAAGTAAATTATACTATGTGATATTATACAATATATTTAAGATATTTGTATAAAATTGTTACTAATAATTATACTGGAACGGGCTGTGATATTATTTTAGGCTTTATTATTGATATAGAGACTCAAGAAATTTAATATATGCCTGATATAAATGATAGCCAATTATTTTTGTTGTGATTCCTATTTGTAACAAATTCTAAAGCAAAGCCAGGGCAGGTTACAATATAAATATTATTAAATATAGAAAAGCAATATTATTTATCATTAAGGAAAAAATACTTAGTCACGATATATTTATGACAAAAATAAAAATATTAAGTCTACTTTTAAGTTAAGTCACACACATACAAAAACTCCAAAAATAAATCAACACAACCCCTTACACCGGGATTACTATTGTGACAACCCTAAAACTTCACAAACATACAACAATGTACATCAACACAGCCCCACACAACAAAATCCAGTCTTACAACAATAGCATCCACGAAACACCGATTAACTGATAAATATCTGTGAATTCAATCACGCATTGGACAATTCGTGCGTCCTGTTGAAGCCGTGTGGTCTGTGAGGGTTGACAGCTGTCAAACGGGATAATAAAATAAGACCGAATCAAAAGCCATTCAGACCGAAGCGTAAAGAGTGGTACATGATAATATTATGTAACCTATATGAGTAAGCGATTATTCCAAATGTGTGAGTGAGTATTGTTGCCCTGATGGTTTGAAATTAGGTTAACCACAGACGAGACTCGAGTACAAATACTAAACTGCAGTTTATTGAGTAACAAGTAAATATTAATCGTTTATAGATGGTAAAAAAATTAACGTCAGCAATAGCTTATTGGCATGACCGTCGCTTTGCCGCACAGGCGATACAACATCGAATCCTCTCGCGTCTTTTTATTCATATTATGAGCGTATTACAAATGAATTATTACTTGCTTTTGTGAAGAAAAACGCCACGATGAAACCTGCGCACCTAAAATTTCCATAAAGTTATCAAAGGCATGTGAAATTTGCTAATCTGCCCTTCGCCAGCGTGACGGACTGTGGCGGGTGACGTCATCGATAAATAAAAGTCCAGGTCACCGAACACAGAACGTCAATTATGAGTTGTAAAGATGATCGCACGCTCAAGTACTTCGACGCGTGACTTCGCCTGTGTCGTCGTGAATCAAGTTAAAATCTCCATGCATTACTAAGCCTTACGTCCTCATAATTCCATTACTGATTCTCAACGTGACCGTTGAGTCGACAGCAAAACATTTACGACATCAAATTACGACCATAACGGCGGAAGCAGCTTTGACGTATTAAAGTTCAGGTAGAAAGACATGACAAAGAAACTCGATCGACATAACCCTTCAACTGAGTGTAAAGACTCGTTTAAATCGACGCTTGCTTAGAGCGTAAAGCGAGTCAATTTATAGACTATCGTGTTATTTTTAAAAGTTTGCTATTACTATTATTTTAATGATTTATGGGTGTCGATGACCTTTTTGAAAAGTTAAATTAATTCCACTTCTTTTGTAATAATCTACCTTTTTTATCTTCTGCACAGTTTGTTTGAGTAATCATCCACCGCCAATTCAAAAATTATTCACACCGAAACACCACCTGTTAAAATCAAATAACACCGTTTGGTCCATTCTCCACTGTGTTTTAATAAAAAGAACTGCCTTTTGTCACAATAAATCTGTTTATTTTTGTATAGTTTCAATGTTAAGGAGGTCCGGTTTATTATAGGAGCCAACGATTAAATTTCCTACCTTTTTAGCCTCCGACCACAAGCCTTCAGGCGATCCATCAGCATGCGTGTGAACTATAAAAATAGTTTCCAGTTCTTAACATTCGAACTACTTTCAACGGACCCTTACAAAAGTGTAGTAAGACGGAGCTCACCCTTCAACCGCGTGTGGGTAATGCATTATTCATCCCGGATAATATGTTAATTTACTTCACCTTATGTTTATGCTAATCATAATTGGTTATTTCGATCCACGGATTATTTTACGCCGCATCAATCTTTTCTCATCGTTCGTGTTGTAACTTCTCCGTGGCTTAACTTTTTTTTTATAATTAAACGAAGAACTTTACGTTTATCGTTCTATTCAGTGATAATACTTAAAAATAATATCAATAGTAAATGTAAATTTATTCTAACTACACTTGAATAGTGGTTAGAGGTTTATGAAAGATGTGTTCAATTTGATTTATTTTATGAACGTTTTATTTCATATGTAGAAGCGAACCCTTGACCCGTTTGGTAGTAAACCAGTTTGTTACCTCGGGGTTATTGGGATCGATACTAGGATACGGAGACAGATATTTATGTAACAGATACTAGACCATTCATCCAGGAGACTTGGAACTCTAAATATATCTTATGTGTTAATAATAAGAGAACTTAATGATATAAAACTCTATCAAAATGAAACTTCCAAAACCTCTATAAGTTTTCTAACTGTTTATATGAACAGATAAATTATTCACGAGAAAGGTTTAAGCATTATGTAAGAAATATAAAAAGGCCCGAGAGAAACTACTATTTATGATAAACATCATGTCTCGATGTAAAGTAATGGTCGATTATTAGTATATTATAAACTTATGTTTAACTATGACAAACACTGTTACAACATTTAAATACTAACTGTTAGAAAAAAAAACAATAGAAATAGCTGGTTGATGTTATAAATTTAATGTATTTATAGATAAAAAAAAAATTTATTCGCTCATATGGAATAAAAAAAGTCAACGCGTAATTTAAATTGTACATGAAGCAGTCCAGGGCACAGTAAATATTTGTATTTATTTAATACCAAGGCTGTTAAATCGATACCTACATAACAGGAATTATCTCTATTAATCCACAATTTATAATTCACATCTGAACTTCTTTAATGGGGCGATTTATAACGTGTAAATACACCGTTTAGAATGAATGTGAGAAGAACATAATTCGTGTTGAATATTATTTATTCACCGCTGAATATTTAAACATGAATGTCATAAAAGGTCTTTCAATGTTGAATCTGTTGAATCATATTAAATTTTTTTGTATAAAAAACGACATGTTCAATTATTCATTGTATAAATACATTTTTGGTATCAAAATTCCAAAGGAATTGTACTGTTAGATATGTACGTACATTTGTGATAATATTGAACAAACTGACAATTTAAACTATTCCACGTGATTACACGGTGTTTTTTTTTTTTATTATATTCTTTATATCAGTATAATCAGGACGGCGTAATATATATGTGAAGATTACTAACGAACCTAAAGTTTCTTAGTAATATTTTAGTTCACGACTCGAATAACAGATGGCGTTAGAATCAACGTTCGTACATTTTATATTAGGTTAAATAGAAGTGCCATTATATCTATGTCAAAGTCGTGTCAGTTTATCAAGATAGTTAATTTAATAACCTTTATGATTTATTATCGCGAAACAAACTCGACAATAAATTATGAATTATTATTTCACGTTATATTGCCATGTTTATAGGCAATATTTTTACGACGTTATGATGGTAAACATGCCATTAAAGACACGCTCTACACAAGTATGATAAATTCTCATCAGTATTTGTTAAAATGAAAATTATATTTTCAATATTATTAATAACATAGACTAGTACCTACTACTAGTAATGGTACTTTCTTTCTTACCTTCTAATTTCCTGGCCGACAACGCATCAGTGATACCTTTGGTCTTGCTGATGTCCATGGGCGACAGCGACCACTGACCGTGAGGTGGCTCGTCTTTTCGTTTTTCGGTTATGTCAATATAAAAAAAAAAATGTCAACTTTAAAAATATCAAGCTTCTAAAGTATCCTGTTGGATTTTAAGGATAGATATTACAATCATAATGATTCAGACCGTCACGGTAACCTTAAAAGAAATATCAAGACTGCTACCAAATCATACTTACTTTATATTCAGCCGTAAATTTGAAAACAAAATACCCACGTTTTGTATCAATATTTTAAGACATAATTGTGTCATGTGTATAATACTAGCACATTACACTTATCAAAGGTGTACTTCATACATATTCATTTCTCAGTAATTGGAAATAATTACGATGTACTGGTAATTAATTCTTTCCCACTTATAATTATATTCAATAAACACCTGCTCCCATGGAATTACTTTACTGTATTTTTAATGACGGTTTTCTTTTACAGAAATTATGTTGTGGGAATAAATTCATTCGTTGGTTAAATAACTTTTAGGTATATCGTAAACACTTGTAAAAATATAAGAAAAAACTTTTATATTCATGAAATCTCGATAAATCATTCTTGTCAGACAGCGTAGTATTAAGCTGTTTACTTCGAAAATAGTAGTTATATGAAGCATTCAGTAAACAAACGTTAATTAAATCAAAATTAGAACTTTTACTGTGCATCTTTTTTTTAATCGATCGTTTCTATTGAATATACTATATTAAATTGTTCGTTTCTATATAGATTCGTGTACTTCAGCATCACATTAAAAATGTTTTATGTATTTTTCATTTAAATTTCTTCATAAGTTTTTCATTTTGTAAACTATAAATAAAATCTGAATAGATTGTATTCAATCAGATTACCGTTAGAAATTATCTCAAAGCAATAAATCAACAAAAATATAAACGATTAACACGCAGTCGAAGTAACCATAATTTGAAGTCATCATAGCATTATTAAAAGAGCATCGAAGCATAAAAACTTCAAAAATAAAACATAAATGAAAAGACGCAAAGAAAATAAAGTTGTTATTCGAACAACGTTTTAAAAAATCAATTACCAAACTCGAGATTTTCAAGCGCGGGCTCTGTTCAAAACTACTCTATCACCTGTCTTGCTGCCTTTTCGTGCGACCAATTATGCTTTTGACAGTTGAATTTTCGACATGACATGGGCCTAATCAAAATAGCATTTGTTAAAAAAGCAATATTAACAGGGCAGACAACTCACGGCTTTTATTAATGATGCCTGTTCGCGTGCAGTGCGTTATCTTTTTATGTTTTTCAATGAAGTCAAATTATTATGTTTTATGTAAAAGTTAGGAACTTGTTTTACGATGCTCGGATAGCTGGTGAAGGCGAGAAAATTAGCGGAATAAATAATGATAAACCTGTCGATTGCCATTTAAGTTTTGCTGATATCTGTTTTAAGTAATGGATGTCAATTCTATCTCAATTAATACTAACCAATAAAGTTAATCAATTACATAATAATATATTGAATAGTCAGTATTGTTTATGAACATTTACTAGGCTATAAAGATTCAGAGAATTGCCTTTACTCTCTCTAAAATTTACATGTTTTACAACATTATTCAAAAACTATCGCTCATATGTTTGCTATGAAACAAGGTGGTTGGTGGGCGGCAGTCGACCGTTCGCGTGATTGCCGTCTTGTTTTATCACGCCAACTCTCAGTTGAGTGACGTCTGTAATGTGTGCGTTAGTGGTACATTAATCAATCATTCTACTCAGTTTATTACTGCCCGTTCCGTAGTTGGAAAGCGGTTCTGTGTTGATGGCGTATAATTCATTTTTATGTTTGCGTTTAAAGCGCTTTCTATTAGATTTATTGTTAGCAATAAATCTGGTTTGCGACCTGATTATGTATTTCTAGTTTTAGATTAGGCTGGTCTGATAGGATTTATTGACTTTGACAATATAAGTGATAAAATATGGAATGTTAATTTGTGATAGGGAGTGTTCATACCTCAACGCTTGTAAAATACAATTATTATAAGTTGTTTTTGAAAACGTGTATATTTTTTCAATTCAGTGAAAAAAAATACTGTTATAATTTGCATGTAGATATTATATTTGAAATATTCCATTTAATATTAAACATAGATTGTTATTTACACAAACATTTGGCTGTACAAAGTCTCCAAGACACCTAAAGTCAACCGCGTAGATACAAATTCCATTAACGGTTCCAAGTACTTATAAATACCTATTATAAGATTGCACTAATCACTAAATTTGTCACGGCGATCATGCCTCAATGAATTAGTCTATCGATATCACAGAATAAAATTGGACAGTACAACATTAATAAATCAGTTTGTTTATAAGCACTACACAAATTTATTGATGCACTGCAGCCGCGCCAAGCCTCTGTCCGTACATTGCGTAAGGCGAGTAGAAAGGACCCAGAGCAGGGTTGAAGGCACCGTAGGGGGAGGTGCCTAGACTTGCCGGGAGACCGGTCTTCGCATATGGATGGTACCGGCTCGCCGACAGCGGGCTCAGCGGTGCCGTCGGATAAGTACCACGCAGTCCGGCCGTGGTAAATAAGGGGTTCAATGGGTTCAATAGAGATGATTGCGTAGATGTAGCTGAAACTGGAGTTGTGCCGTCCGTGGTGTGGCTCCTCAAGTGCTGGAGAAGTTCTTCAGAATTGCCGAACCTCTTTCCACAGTAAGATTCACCAACAATCCAATTGCAGACGTACGGGCGGCTAAGTTGTTGGTATGGAAGAGCGCCAGCAGCGCCCTGCTGCGATAACGCCATTGCCATCGCCAGGTTATATTTTTGGTGTTCACACTGAGTGCAACCAGCTGGGCAAGCTCCGTTGCTCATTAACAAGTGGTGGTTGTTCACTGAAAATTGGCAACCCGTGCAATACGGATCTTTGCAAACAGGTACTAGTGTTTCTCCGCCTGCCGGAGTTTTCACTCGTGCATATCCAAGGTATGGGTTCGGTGAAGACCCCGGAAATCCAGCAGCGGCTGCCAGCATAGCCGCATGGTGAGCACTAAATGGAGCGCCTGCATATGGCGGTCTAAATGCAGGATTAGCATGTTGCTCCATGCCAGGAGGACAGCACAAACCAGCGAGAGGATTAAATCCAGACAATCCCGGTATATTCTTAAAGGCACCAAGATGATCTTTGCCATGGCCAAGAACTTCTAATCCGGAGCGGATTATCGGGCTCGTGCCGGATGAGCCTGCAGGAGATTGTTTTTGGTCACTAGATGGGCTATGCTTGCCATTTTCAGTTGTGGGTGGCGTCGACTTGCGTCCAGGAGTGCTCTTTCCCGACTTCTTTTCATCAGAACTGTCCGAACTAGCTTTGGATGATGGACGAGTGTCATCAGTTTTCTTTGTAACAACGTTAGTTTCATACGGCTTAAACGCTAAGTGTTTGTTTTCCGGTGTTGAACGCGGTTTGTCTTTAATCACGGTTGGAGAAGAACGACTAATCGAATCACTGTTAACACTGTTCACTGGTTTCTTTTTGTCAAGCGGTGGCAGGAGTGGCTTGGCGGGTGTTGTGTCTGCACCGATCTGGCTACATGTTTGAGCCAAAAGAGCGAGTGGGCTTTTCTTCGAATCCAACTGTAACAAAGACAAAATAATATTAATAATTTGCTAGAAAAACTAATTTTTTTTTTAAACGATAAATTAATATACATATATTAGCTTTAAAAATCTATTAAATACTTACGGAGGATGGAAGAGGTGTTAAATAATCAGGTTGAAGATATTGATTAGGATTGGCCATCATTCCTCCGTCTTCAAGCACCACCATTTGGAGGTAAACTTTTACGATCACTTGTAAACTTCACTGCGGTCACTGTCTGCTCTATCACACAACTACTCTATGGAACGCGGGTCAAGGCGAGCGAAAGCGTGCATTCGTGGCGGCGACCGAGACGACTGTGAGCGACGAGACCCCACCAGTGCTCGACGTGTCGCCTCTCCACCGCGTACCCCGCAGGAACGAGACGGCTATATCTCAAGTCTTTGTTAGAGCAGTCGCGCTGTATATCTCCGCTGCAGCGCTCGCCCATAAAAAATAAAGCGGAAACGACACATAGAGCTGCATTGCGGTAGGGGAAAAAGGAAAGGCGGCATGGCCGGCAGCCGGGTGCGGATTGAGACGTGCGATGGCGTTGGTGGCTCGCCACCCATGACGGCGACGCTTTGAACCGCCGCGAGTTACCTGCCGCTACACTCCGAAGCTTTTTTGTTCCGCGCCACTTTTATTACGCTTTCGACGACGCTCCTCTCGGCGCTTTTCTGCTGACACATTCGAGACTACTTACTCTTTTACAGCCGCCTTTGTTCCGCGATGCGCTCGGTTCAAAGGGGAAAATTGATCCGTTCCGCGTTTCCACGTAACCGTTTGATGTGTCAACGCTCCGAGTCGAGATCGTAAAGCTATCGCCGCGGTCGTATTTCACTCGATCGACAACACAAAGTCCATAACGTTAATGTTAATCCGACACTAAAACCTGTCAAACACGGCTCGGGTCGGACGGGCCCTCCGTAGCGATCAAATTAAATATGTCAATTTGGGGACCCATATCAACAGCTGCGAACGACGTCGGGCCCTTTAGAAATATTGCTTATTGTGTCCAAACAAAGATACTAAGTATAACGTATGGGCGGACGACAGAGGTCGTAAATAACGCGGCGGGTTGTAATATATTTGACAGTACGCGGACACGCGAAACAAAAAACATGTTTATTGCGATACGGGGGTCTCGTGGGCCCGCGCGTTTCGTTCTATAAATTAGGCGGTGTTCTAGTGTTTGTTTAGGAGCGACTAGGCGCCTCGGATACCGGCACTATTTTGCGACTAAATCATGCTGTACGTGATCCGAATGCGATGTTATCATTTGCTAGCGGTTGGATTGAAATGTTAGCGGTTTGCGAATTCAATTCGGTTGTTTAAATAGCTACGTTGTGTTGACATCTGCCAAACATTCACCCGTGCTTGCGATTATTTGTCAGAATTAAAATGGCATCTTTATGTGAAATTATTTTAGATATACGTCGAGCCTGTAATCTTTGGTGGTGCATATGATTGCTAAAAAGGAATCGGGTTCGATTCCCGGCTTGGCAAATTTTATCGTGATACCGAGATAAGCGTTTGTTTTCGGTTCTTATTGTGCATACGACATGCAACACAGGAAGTCCTATGCCACCTGTATTGTATGAGGGTGTATAATTGTTATAAGCTACAAGAGTTCCATTGCTAATAATGGTTCTCCTTTGGTATGCGAATGGCTTGGTCTGGGTCGATAAGACTTCACGAACCTCCCAGAACGTTACAGAAGACTCTCATATAAATAGCTTTTCGTATTTATTAATTTTCCATTACACACAAAACAATTAAATGCTTGACAACTTTAAGATCAAACGCAAAAAAGCCTATTCACTTTCCTCTTGAAGACTCCCACAACATCAGTGGGCAGTTCAAGTAAGGACATAGATAAGTTATCTGTTGCTCGAGTTACAGAAAATTCTGAGGTATTTATGCCTTTTCCACCGTCTTGAGATAATCATCAGTCTTTAGTCTAACGAGGAATGTGTCGGGGGATGATTTGATTAATCAAATCTCTTAAATAAATTTCTTAAAACAATTTTAAAACATCTCCTTGAAACGGTAGTGGAAGCAACATGATTAGGTGTATAAGTGTATTTACAGCATAACTAGATGATTAAACGAATTATAATTTAAAACTGGGTCCCATCAACGGCCTGTCTAGCCGTATCTAGATACGGCTTTGCACTACATGACGATCTCTCGAGATTTCTTAACTCAAGTGTCTAAACTGTGGAACGACTTCTCATATCAGTGTTACCAGATTGCTATGACATGAAGTCTTTCAGACGGTGGGCGGGTACATCATGTCCTTTATTGCTGGCAATGCTCTGTGTACGTGGTATTTGGTGATATAACGAAATGAATTTCTTCACGTCCTTAAATGCACATATATCTTTTATTTCTTCTTCTTTATTTTTTACGCTACATTCTGGCAAGTAAGTACTTTGACTAAAACATTTAAAGCCTACTTAATGCATACACCTTCTACATCGTAACATTAATGTGTTAATTTAATTTGTTAGACAAATATTTAATATTCTGTTCTTGCTTTATCCTTTTATATGTTCGAATTGGTTTTAAACTAACTTCCCGATGAGCTAGATACTTGAAACTTGGACCATGTCTCAGAAGTAGATGACAATGCATGAAAGTGTGATAAAAGAAGAAGAAAAATTTAATACTTTTTTGTCCGTTATAAGAACATGGTACATCAAAAAATGTTTTATACGTAAGTTGTTTATGTCTGCGTTTATTCAAATAAAAGTAGAGGATAAAGTGCACAGATAAATAACATTTTTTCGTAGTTATATCTAATGGTACTTGGAAGAATATAAAGAGTACGGAATTTGAATGTCGGATAATCCGGATAAAGAAAAATTAAACAAGTTCCATGTAACTAGAATACAGTGTAAGCATGTTTTTGTGTAGCGTACTGTACGTATTATCCCTTGAGAATGTATTAAAAAGCAAAAATAACTTCAATCCTTCATGATACTTTGCATTGTCATTAAAAAAAGTAGTTAAAATCTTATTTTTTAACGATATTTTAAGTCAAATACTTGTTATTAGAATAAACTTAAAACTGCTGGTTACATTTTTTTATAAACTTGACAAATGTAATTATTCAAATCTTCGTGTTTTTTTTTTTTTAATTTATTTAACATAAATGACATTTTTGAATCCATGTAAATAAATTAGTATGTTTTTGCATGTCTCTATCTATACTGATATTATAAAAGCGAGTGAAAGTTTTATGAGTTTGTATATATGTGGAAGGTTGTCTCTGGACCCACGTCTTTTACCATTGTAAGGTATATTATTCCGGATGGACATAGGCTACATGTGTCAAATGTATGTCTATAATAATTAATTGTTGAACCCAGAATATATACACATATAAAAAAAAAGTACAATGGAGGTTTTTGGTTGGTATATTTATAATTTTTGATAATTTTATCAGAAATATAAACATTGTATGAAATCTACAGTACAGTAGCAACTAGTACTTCGATATATATGTATAATAAAACCTGAATATAAGTTTACTGGCAAGAGTTCCAATTATATTTTACAACACCGGATGACTCATAACAAAAACTTGTGCAATAAAAATATGTTTATCAACACAAAATTTCTTTGCGATTTCACTATATACACTCGGCATTCTTCTTTCATAATTTCTTTCATTCTTTTTTCAATAAGAATTTTTGTATTCACACTTTAGCCTGGTATTTAACTTGCAATTTTCAATATAAGATACCCGAACGTTTGTGGCTTACTTTGAATTTTTATAGATATTAATTTATTACATAATCGTCCACCCCGGGAATCGAACTCGCGGCTCGTTGTCCGTAAGACAGGACCACTATCAACGAGGCTAAAACCCCGACACCAATAAATAATATTGTATAATATTAAGTCATGCAAAATAACTTGCACCCCGGAGGCAGACACTGAGCAGTCCCGAATACTGTACCTAAAATCTCAGATGAAAACGGACCCAAACTTACAGTATAATCTGTTGATAGCCATTAACTATTTATCTAAATGGATTTATGGTCACCGTTATCAACGATCAGTCGATTAGATCTGGGTTTTCGAAATTATTGCTTTAGGAAACGAGATTGAATGGATTTATCTATCGTAATGTATTAACGAATATTGCGGGCATTGCTCAATATACCAATAAAAATAAAAAAATACACAGATATACATACATACATGTTACATAAAATACTATGGAAGGAGATAGAAGGGTCTTAATTCATCCACGAATCAAAGACAACCTCAACAAGAAGGCGGAAGAAACTTCATCCATCCATGAGTCTAAAACAACCTCTTCTGAACGTGATGTACATACACTAAATAAAGGCCGTGGCAATGAGGTAAATGGAATAGACCTTTTTGTTGGAGGAAGTTTCTCCACCACCTAAGTTTTTGTGCCGTATTGGGGCGGCTTAGAATACTCCCCCCAATCCCATGCTGGCAGAACAGGGTGTCGTAAGAGGCGACA
>DWPT01000674.1:0-22332 GCA_018251895.1 Agathymus mariae mariae
GCAAAGCCCTACCACCAAGCAGGCTGGCTTCTGTCGCCTCTTACGACACCCTGTTCTGCCAGCGTGGGATTGGGGGGGGTATTCTAGGCCGTCCCAATACGGCTAATAGCTTACTATCTGGTTCTAGTGCATTCATTCATTCATTACCTGAACGGTTAAGTACTGCACGCTTTTTAGGATCAACTTGAATAGGCTTTCATAAGTTAATTCGTTCAACATCTTAGACCTCATCACCACTTAACATCAGGTGGGATTATTGTCGAACATTAACTTATTGTATGTTATAAAAAGACTCTGTAAACTTTTTATACTTTTCGAAAGCAATACTGTAGAAGTATGTTTAAGAAGTGGTGGTGTGGTATTTTTGTATGGTATAAGGAATCTATCTGAAATTCTCTCATTATTATCTTATTAAAGGGACTTCTATCATAAGTATGACTATGAAGACTTAATTACTTTCATACACATTGTAGAGTTAGATGCTTTAAATCGTTACGTCCAAGTAATCCTACCGTACTTGTATACTCGTGGTGTAACCAGAACAATAACGTACCAAATAACGAATGAAGGATTATTGCCAGCTTAATTTTTTAATCAAAATCAAACAAACAAAGAAAAGTCAGCTGTCGGCGAAGAACTGAACGGAGCACTTGCATTTTATCCGGCTCTGCTATCGAAAAGTATAAAAAAGGTTTCACAGTTGATTCGTAACAGCGCACTACGCGCTAACCTTATCTAACTGACCTGGTAATCTATCATGCACTAGAAGCACGTATTCTTTGCAATTTCAATTTCATTTATTTGCTAAGATTTTATAAGATTTACAGTACATGGTCAAGGTTATATAGCCCCAGTACATTATACCCTAATCCAAAATGGATATGCAAATGTTTAATATAATTATAATGGATTAAACATAGTTATAATATTACAGGATACACTAAAATTTAGCTGTGTTTTATCCTCGCCACCCACCTATCACTAGAACTGCAGAGTCTAAAGTTTAATTTAAAATATTCCTAAATCAATATATAATCTGGAGACACTGTTCTTCCCGTGTGATTACCACAAGTTCGGACTATTATAACTTGATTCCGTTGAGTGCCTTCCATTAATCATCGCGTGCGTAAAGCATCCATTTATTGTATGATACTCATCATTTCATTGTTTAACTCTTTATTAGTACACACCGTGGCCACAAAATGTATAAGATTTTATTGATAAGAACAATTTTTTAGGCGGCCTTTTGCTCACAAGCGATTTCTCCCAAACAATCCAAGTTATATTTTTCATATGCTAAATGCATCAATATCACCTATAATTTATATTCGTTCAAAAGCTGAGCGGTATTAAACAAACAAAAATTAAATTATTCTTTTTATTACAGATATGTTAGAAATAGTATGAAATGTCAGTTTTTAAAGTCAAGATTATCTATCGATCTTCTCCAATTTTATGATACATCCCACGGAATATATCGTAATACTTATAAAAACGTTCCTGTTTTATAATTGAGAGAGATTTTCAAGTCTACCGACCACCCAGATTGGACATTCCGCGGTATGTTGCAATTTCTACCGATTAAAATAAGATCAGTGTGAGTTCACTGGTGCCTGTCCTTTTTAATATACGATAGTATATCAAAACTTGCCTAAAATAATGCCTAAAATAATGCCTAAAATAATAAAATAAAATAATGCAATAATAATAATGCGTTACTGTTAACGCCTGATGTTTACAAATATCGCCTGTGCTACAAAAACTTATCAATTCCATCAGATTTTTAATAAATTGTATGTTTACCACAAGTGATTGTTTTATAGATAGCTTTTTATAGATCTATGAATTAGAAACGTATTAGTTTTTTGCAATAGATCATAAAAATAGTTAAAACTTGGTTTATTACTTTCTTATTAGAACGCCCATACAAGCTTTTACTTCCTGTTATGTGGGAAAATACATGTTTCGGATAAAAAGTATCTTGCTTAAAATTAACGTACAAATATGCCAAGTGGCATAAAATATTAAAAAAACAGAAAAAAATTACAACAATAATTAACATAATTAAATCTGTGTTGATTAATAATTGGCTTATTGCAACTAATTATTGTTATTAGTAAAAAGTATATTTGTATCTATTGTATTGTACAGTATGTTATGAAATACATAATATAGTCATCAAATGCTTCGATAACACTAATGCACAAAGTAAAACCAAAAAAAAACAAACACAGATGTAAACAATATAAAAAATACACACACAAACACGAATAACCTCCTTTTCTTAAATCGATAAAAAAGGTAACTTTAACGTGAAACAAACTACCAGAAAACTGTGCTATTAAAAAAACTTGAGGTTAAAATTTAGAAATAAGTAATGTTCTTGTACGTACTTTTCGTACACGTTGTTTCTTGTTATTTTTTTATGTGTACAAAATAAATAAATAAATGAAATTACTTAATTACATACTTACATATATTATTTAAATCAATCAAAACAACAGGGACAAAGTGACAACGGACTACACCAGTGTCTCAGCTACGCATCCGATGCTGACTCAAGTAGAATTGTAGCTGTGCTTACGTTGGTTACCGACGTCTACGGGTTGTAGTACTTTACATTAACCACCGCAAGCACATTCTTATACTAAAATTCCCAGTCACAAAGGACATGGACATACACCAATAATATCATAGACAAGAAAAACGTTTATCTGTCACAATTGGACTCCCTTCACCTGGTAGTCGTTTACACTACCAAGTATCCTACTAGATCAAAGTAAATATCAATTTATTCCTTCCCTAGCAACAAAAAATCAAGTGCCGTAAGTGTGTGAACGTTTATTTATAAAATTTATTATAATCTTAATCAAGGATATTAGCTAAATACAAAAAAATGTTCCCCTAGACTTACCAAGATACTGCCGTTTCCGAACGCGAGGGTAGCGGCGTAGGCGCCGCGTGGAATGACCGCCGTGCGCGCACGCACCGTTAAATATGCGCTAACGTGTGACCCGCGCCCGGCTTGTGCCTAAGATAACAGGGGAAATCAAACCCGGTCCGGTAGTCTCACATCATGGGACGAGAGTACAATGCTACATTAGAGGAGTTAAAAGACGAATATAATTAAATTAAGGCGATGACGAATTTAATAGCAAGGAGTTATCTGTCACGACTAAGGACTAGCGTTTGTTATATGCTAGACTTGTATCATGCCCTTTATGGACTTAATCCTGTATGTTTAAAAGAAAAACACACATAAAATGCCATTACATATGTTCCTAAAAATTACTACATTCACACAGACTATACAGAATGCGATTAAATTGATGCTAATACATTTGATCGTTATTTACACAGCAGATATTTTTCAGCAGTTGAACAGCCCTTTTTCAGTCGATATCTAGGTCGCGATCTAATGTTTTAGTGTGATACAACAATCGCGATCGCAACGCATCAATTCTTAGAGCAAACGACCACTTTTGAATGCCTGGGTCAACCGTCGCACGCGCGTTTCTATTAGGTACAACCGCAGAGTAGCAACAGGACAGAGTTTATTTTTTAAATACTATTAACAATACAAACTTGCTTAGCTTTATGTAATGTTAGCATTGGAATACGGGAGCTTTTCAAATATTGAAATAAAAAAGAATCCATAAATTATCTTATAGAAGGTCGCCGCTAGAATCTTCAAATATTTCAAAATCGTCATCTCTGTCTAAAAATGTGGATAACAAACTGTAATCTTTTATTTAATTTTAATGTTATGTATAATGTAATACTTAATTATAATATCTGTTCAAATTTCTTTAATTAATGTCTCAGTTAGTGAACTATGAAATATTCCATAGGAATAAAATCTCTATAACTTCATATTACGGCATTACGTCGTGCACAGTTGAACTTCTAATAACTCAAAGAAAACTATTGACAGTTCGGTTAGATATTGATCATAAATATGTTGCATTGCACTGTTCATTCTTCATGTTTCATGTTAGCTACTAAGGTCAACGTGCATTCCCTATATGAAAAGTAATCCATATCCAACAAATAGCAAAATACGTATTCTAACTAACAGTATTTTCACTTGTTTTAATCACATCACATACGGCACATTATTATAACCTAATGATCACTTAGTAAATCATTTCAATCCATGATATAGTTCTGAGGATCTATCTTCTAGAGAAGAAGAAGAATTGTCAGAGACTTTCTATTAGAAGGTCTATATGAATATGTGACAATAGTCTCAATATACACACATGAGACATTATCAGAAAACCTAAATTACGCTGCAGATGTTTTCCAAACATTTTAGTTTTGGAGTTTGTTGGATGCGTTGAATTTGGCCGATTCCTAGTTGAAGTAATCGGACCACAGCCGCTCCTGAGGCGTATCATCGCCTAGTCTGGCGGAAAATTTCCCTTTATTACAGTATGTCACATCGGGATCACTACTACGGTGTGCATGAATTGTTAAGTAGGATTTTTTTGATGTTAATACCCAGCAAACGAGCAGACGAGCCACCTGATGGTATGTGGTCACCGTCGCCCATGGACATCTGCAAGACCAAAGGTATCACTGGTATGTTGTCGGCCAGGAAATGAGAAGAGTATAAAAAAGTAGGTACTGGCTCTCAAGCCCCCAGCCGGAACACGACGAGTCGTTTGGCGGCTGACTCAAGCAGAAGGGTGGTAGCTAGCCAGGCAGGCTTCACAGAAAGATAATAATAATAGCAATATTAACATTCATAACTTAATAACAATACTGGTAATATAATCGTTACTCAAAGCCCTACCACCAAGCAGACTAGCTTCTGTCGCCTTTTACGACACCCTGTTCTGCCAGCGTGGGCTTGGGGACAGTATTGTCAGCCGCCCCAATACGGCTAAGATTGAAGACAAAGATCCCGTACTAAATTTAACGTCGCACTTGCGCTTACGCGGAGTGGCTTTGAGACTAAGCTTTCAATGTGCTTCGTGTATAGTAGAATTTTTGGTAGATCGTAAAATATTGAAATATTATAAAATAATAGATATCCATTGAATCTGACGCCTATCGGCAATAAATATTGAAAAAAAAAAAAAGAACAATCTCTCTAGGTCTATTATACACTGTGTACTTACGTATAATGCCCAAGCGTTATTGAGAGAAATGTCCTTTGTGACAGATTTGTATTTATCGTGGGTCAGATGTGTGGTGCCGACAGACATCAAGTCCCCAATTTCGCCTTGTTTTATTACACCCTACAAGATCAAAGGCCATGCTGAACGTAAAATCAACTCCCGACTGTACGTTTGGAATATTTCTATTATAGAAGATGTCTACAGAAGCGCGAATTTCCGTCCTTATTAATCCAAAAACATCGAACTCTATGTTACACGTAGCAATAGAACTAACTGTTCGATTTTTAAATAAATAATCATGTGGTGCTCTGTTAAACATTTTCGTTATGAATGTATATGTAATTTACTATACATATTTCACACATTCACATAAAAGCTTATTTATTATAATACATTTATATCTAACATACATATCAACAATTTCACAGACTAACAAGCACACGCGCATACACACAACTCCAGACTGAACCTGACGGTTTGGAGGCCAAAGCGCGCAGTCATCTATCTTCATTTTCATTATCATGTCTATCTTAGGTTATGATGAATATTCGGTTTATGACGGATAATATAACTAAACTGAAAAAGAAAATTTCTTTTTATTTTCTGTAAAAGAATTATTTACTACATTGAACATTATTAGGTCGGACAGACTGATTCCGACAAATTGGAAAAATGATTTTGAGCAGTACCGTTAGGGGCGTTACGAACTCCTTAATCGTACTGCAAAATATCGGATATTCGAATTTTAATTTCAAAATCTTAATTAGTTTTAATTCATCTTAAACTACGCCAAAACGATACGCTTCTACTGCCGTTTTAGAGATGGCAAAATATTCAAAATATATCTCATATAAATGTTGTTATATCCTGCAAAATTAACATCTAGGTATTTATGTTTTTAAATATAATAACTTTGAAGAGCGAATATTTGTTACTGAAGCTATCAGATATATCAGTTTCGTATCCGTATTTATAACCAGTAAACTACTTTAGATTTAAAATACAGACAGTAAAATACTTTAGATATGAGTATATCTGATCCAAAATCTCATATCTATCTATCTATACATTAATAACTTTCTAACAGATCGCTTTCTGTACATGAACTACATATGGAAAAATATTATTAGGGGCCTTTATTATTTTCGTCTGTTTATCTGTGCGTTTGTTCGCGCTAATCCATAAGAAAAGTTATAAATTAATATATTTATAATTCACAGAACGAGATAAAACCCAGCCCTAATACAATGCGGGTGCTAATTCTAAGAGTAAGGCGTAGTTTTTCTGAAGTGAAGCGAAGGAGGTTTGCTAGTAATAAAAATAATAATCGTTTAATCAATTAATATTTAACAGAATTTCTTATTCACTCGGTTCATTATAATATTCAACGTCGGAATGTTCCAATATTATGCTCGTATTTTGTCTCAAATATGATTGGTATAGGCGTCCATGACGATAGACCGGTGCGGGTTGGTAGCCTTCACCGCCTTCATCTATCTTTGGGGACATCATGGAAAACTATAAAATTTAGTCACGGTATTATCCTTCACCGAAACAACTAATAATTAATTTTCACGCTGACACATGGATGCAACCAGACAACTGACGCCCCAGGTTACCTATTAAAATTAATTAACACGAAATACCACTATTCTACTGCAAGATTTTCTGGGAAGTTATTTTCTTTTTCATGAACATTAGCTCCTTAATTATTATTTGTTTTTCTAACAATATTTATACGTTACATTTTATCTAGTTAATCATAATATAGTTCTTATAAATTACCTACCATCCACGTCGCGTGGTTTCAGTAAACCTATGCTTTACGGTTACAAATATAAAACAACAAATATTATATTATAATCACACAACCTTATACGGTATTTTATTAATATATTCATATTTGTCCATTGCTATTGTTGAGGAAAAATAATAAACAATTTGTTAAAACCTTTTCAATATAATTGAATACTCAATGAATAAAGTACATTCAGGTCTATTCCTGCACACATATCTATTAATTTTCTTAAAAAAATAAACACATGAAACATGGAAAAAGTCTTAAAATGGTATGTTAATAATTTAGATTATTTAAAAAAATATGGGTTAAGTTTTTATCTAGAGCTAGTGACCCGACACATCAAAAATCTTCCGTTATTACGTTTATAAATATTACCGTCATCGTTTTAAGGATGGATTTTTCTAGTTCTATGAATGTGAAGCATTTTCATTTATAACAATACTTGCAGCCAGGAAGTCGAATTATAACAGAATATCCATATTAATTTTTATTTCCTATTTCGGTGGCAGTAATAGCCAATAAAGTGCGCCAGACCTCAGCAATAACTTACATAAAATATTAACGAACGAGATAGTAGAATTACTCTTCAAATTTAGTGACAATAACTCCTATCAAATTAATCGATGGCTATTCGAGACCACCCGTGTGGACACGATATTAGGCCAAATGTGAACGCACACTACAAAATGTACGGAGTGTTGTTGCAAAGTATTAAGGAACTCTTGACGGTGAGATTTATTTACTCATTTATCCCTTATCTAAAAGGTCTAATTTCTGTTTCTCTTAGCCAACAGTGCGTCGGTCATGTCTGTGGTGTTAAATGTCCATGGGTGGTGATAACAACTTAAAGTCGCGTGGCCCTTTTGCTCGGTTGTGGATAACACAAAAAAATTTCAATGTCAGTTAAATATTAATTTGAGTTTTAAATTTATCGTGAACTTAGAACAATTGACTTTGTTTTAATAGCCGATAAACGAACAGACGAACCACCTGATGGTAAGTGGTTACCGTTACTTATGGACATCAGCGAGACCAAACATATCACTGAGGCGTTGTCGGCCAGGAAATGAGAAGAACGTAAGAAGGAAAGTACTAGCTGTCAAGCCTCCAGCCGAAGCAGGACGAGACGTTTGACGGCTGACTAAAGCAGGAGGGTGGTAGCTAGCGAGGGAAGCTTCACGGAAAAATAATAATACCAATAATAATATTAATGACTTAATAATAACACTGATAATATAATCTTTACGCGCCTTACCTCCAAGCAGGCTGGCATCTGTCGCCTCTTACGACATATCCCTAATAGGGCCAAAACTTACATATTAAAATTTTTACTTTGCTTCGCTGGTTTAAGCAAGAAGCTTTAATTATCCGTCAAAATTTTCGCCAAAGACTACGTTCCTAGAAACTTGTTCTAAACGTGCTTGTACAACACGAGAACATGATAAACGTGCATTCTTGTTGTATTCAAAGTTTTATTATTTTTTGTATTTCATTGTTTCATTTGTGTAAATTCTAATGGATGGATGTCCATTATATAAACTTGAATCCCCGTTTTTAACGAAATAAGTTTGCATGCTAAACTGGCCAAAATACTTTTACAGTAATTATGGTCCTTGAATAGCGACGGCCTCTCTGTACTCCTCTGACCCCTCTTGCTCTCTCTCTCTCTCTCCCTCTCTCGTCCTTACTGGCTGTTCTGTTTTGCACCAAAGCATAGGCAATGTAGCCAAACCTGGAATGAATAATATTCTAGATTATGACAGATTATATATGTTTAAAATATGTCAAAAATAATTTCCATCTATTCCGTTGTTCTATTGTTATACGCGTTCAGACAGACATACAAAAAATGTTAAGACCTCTCGATAATAAACCTTACCTCCATCTCCGTACCTGCATTTAAACATCGAAAAAAAAAGTTTATGTACAGATGCAACTGCATCCGTTCCGGTATTACGCAGTACAGATTAATAATATAACAAAATACTCGTAGATTAATTTAAGAGTACACGCTTCGATACAGATAAAATCGCATAAGGTACAAAAAACACACATACACAATTTGAACTAATTGGAGATTGATTACTCTACGCAATGCCCACAATTGCCCACGCTTACCCGTTAGCCTGAATTACAAAGACAACATCAATATCAAGAGAACAATTCATCTTCCTATCGTCACTGAACATATTCTCGTTAATCGTATATTAAATATATGCGATGCGTTACAATTGTGATTGAATCCGCAACCTTGTAGTAGATGAGCTTTATTGATTTCCTGGACATGTTTAAGGTTAGTTATCTTCGTTTAGTCTCATTGTTTAAAATTATAAGAGTTCATCGCATTAGTCCTGGCTTTGTCCGCTAGATGGCGGTGTTTCTAGAAAGCCATCCTAAACTGGTTAGAAACTTTACCGCCGTCGTTGCCTGAACGTTGAGAGATTTGCATTGATAAATAATCAGGTAGTCGTTCAAGTACACTACTAAATGTAGGAGTTTGATCCACAGTGTCAGTCTGTGTGTATCACTCTCAGTCTTTTGTAAGTGTAGCGAACGTTCGGGGCGGGCCATATGGTAAGCAATAGACAGCCGTTGTAACTGATTCGAAGGGCCGTCTGCCTTCTTGACGAACCAGAATGTGAATACAAGCCTAACTGAGACCTATTTTGACCATCTAATCGACTGGTTGCAGAAGTTCGGATATCTGGCGATACTGAAATATGTAAAAACGTTTCGGTGCCATTAATTAAAGCATTTAAATTCAAAATCAGTAGACTTATTCCATTGTCCTTTCTTATTAGGAAAATTGTCGAAACCAAAGGTGGCGCGTTAAACTCCGGTTGGAAATGCGTTTTGTATTTCCGACATCATGATTGAAGAAATGGGGGGTGGGTCAAAATAATAAGAGATGATGTTTGATTGAATGGTATTCTTGCGGTCGAAGTCCATTCCTGACGTAAGCATTGAATATCCGAAATAAAACAAACTCGTGTCATCTACGTATCAGGGCACGTTTCCTTACAGACTAATTTCGTGTATGCTATTACCATTGGTCCGCTAATGAGTTCAAGCGAAGCGTATATTAACACTTGTAAGTGACCGAATCGACATTAACCCAATTGTCCACGTCGTCCTTCGAAGGGCAGAGCCAATTGTCATCGGCCTAGTTGTGATTCGTGAACCAATTCCAGCGCACTGCAAATTGATCGTCTTGTGACATCATTCACTGCAGAACAGTGTCGTCTTATTGATCTAACGAGCTTGCGATTTGCTTGCTTCGTCAATTTTAACTGAGAACAGTCTAATTGGAATAAAAGCTTTGGCACATTACTCCATTGTGAAAAATTTAACGTGAATTCTCGCAGTCGTGCTAAAGATAATCAATTGAACAGGTCATCGAAGTGTTGACCAAATTTATTATAATACATTATTTTTTCAAGTGCACAACACATCAATCTTCGACATAAGTAAATGTATTTCAATAACATATTATGTCCGTCATCACTCAATTATGATGTAGCAATGTACCGAAAAGGTCTTCTTCATTATTTTAACTTCGCTCTACAACGACAAGAATTGTTGTATAGAATATATTGTGTAGAAAGTTCATATACGTTTAATAAATCAACATACTACATTAAGCTTGTAGTGTTTAAAATAAACGGTTGTGTGCACGATGTGCGCATATCTGAAGTGAATTCTTCAACGTTTAAATAGTTAAACGCATGCTCTGTTCATTCAATTTGATGAGAATTAAAATTAAGTGTATAAAGAATAACTCCACCGTCATCAGACTTATATGTAAATGTTGATATTATTTTTAACAAGCATGTAGGCTGTTTTGAAATAGGCGTCACCTCTAACCTAAAACATAACACAAATGCGCATTTGTAAGTAAACACGCACTGGCTTTAATATCCAATATACGAGATTTTTTTTTCTCACGTATAAAACTAAAAATAATTATTGCTGTCCATCGGATCCATTCATTCTTGAGAAAGTGTATTTGACATTTATAAAGCCAAGTCCCCACATTAGCGTTGATACGTGTTAACACACCAGCGGGTTAAAAATTTAATAGTACTATACTTCAATAAATAAATATGTTACGAGTTATTTTTTAAACGCATAGATATCAATGAGAAAATATCGTGGACCTGGTGTTAATGAAAATAAAAATAGCTCATATCACCCAAATCAGCATAATTTGAATTGAATTTTGAAAAAACCTTGTGACGTGGCGAATAAACCTTTGTTGAAGTGAATAAGATCTTAGCCACATAAATACAGATAAAAAGTGTAAAAATTCAATTCAAATTGATATTGCTAACTCAAATGTGTGCACCAGTGATTACGGTCATAAGCCGAATTCTGATAGGATCCCTTGACGAAAGTGACATCATTGATTGATGACCTTTATATTCCACGTCAGCGGCTTGCTTACATACATTTCAATACTAAAGCACTTTGTTGGCAATTGCTTCAACACGTTTATAATACCTTATTTTTTCATCACTTATCCATACTATAAATATTACATATTACAGTATTGTGACCAACGAAACCAATAGTAATTCGTTATGAGTAAATTGCACAAAGAAGTCAGGTAACAAATATAGCCGCAAATTATGAAAGAGAAAAAGCAGTGAGCGTTTAAAACATGTCGCAAAACAGGTGGTAGACGAGTTTTGGAATGACGACGAAGACTGTGAATGAATTAATAAACTAAGAACGTAAGAAGTCCCACCTAGTATCTATAAGTTCAAGCCAAGCCGGCTTGGTCGGCAGTCAAAGCTGACGGTACGAAAGCGCGCTCAAAGCGCGCTGACAAATTCACTTCTACCAGTCACCTAATTGACATCTAATGCAATAGGTAGAATGATACGCCTAAACACAATAAGCCTAATGCCCCGTACTTAGCATGAGAACCACGTACGAAAAAAACTTTTAAAACGCTACGAACACTTAGATCTTTCATGAACATTCCAGGCGTTCACTAAAATCGTAAAATATGCCCGTTCCCTTTAATGGGGCTTTTGTGTTATACGTATTTTATTCGAGTCGAGTACTAATAATGAAACAGAATATCAACATAAGAAGCTATGTCTGTCAGTTACTTATTTACGAGGGTTTCAACGAAATGAAAAATTCCTTCCTTAGATAATTTTGCGGAGCGCTAATTTACTCTCGCTCTTCAAAAATATCTTTTTCAATTCCGGAGTGTCCCTAGACAATATTACATACTGTTTAACTAAATTAAAACACTTAAATTTATAATGATAGCCTGAAAACTACCAAACTGGCCACTTCTTACGTAGTCACCTAAAACCAGAACATCACCGACACGTTGCCGACTAAGAAAGAAATAAGAAAAATACTTTCCATCACTACAGCCAAAACACGTTAATTAACATTTTATTTTGATTTTTATTTTTGATGATGAAATAGTTTTGATGAAGTCGTAGCCAAGTTGATGATGTTCCTGCCTGCCGATCGGGGGGTCCCGGGTTATATTTTTGGCCGGGAGAAATATTTATGTGACATGAGTGTTTGTAATGTCATATTTGTATGCTTCCTTACCACCCGCAACACAGAAACCTAGTGCAGAAGTGCGAGTGTACAAATGTTTATTTATTTATTTAAAAAAGAATTGGTAACCAGGCAAGTTAAGAATAAAACCGTGGGATTAAACTGATTAGTACAGAGCCCAGTTAATTAACCTTTTTCGTTGTTCGACAAACCACAGACAATGGAAATTTACCTTGACTCATGTATGGCTTAAGCTTGTACCCTTTATTCTACTAATCCTATCCTACTAATATTATAAATGCGAAAGTTAGTGAGAATGAATGAATGAATGTATGTTTGTTACTCTTTCACGCAAAAACTACTTATCGGATTTAAGTGAAACTTTTCAGTATATAACTTATACATTTGAATAACACATGGGCTACAATTTTTTATGTTTTTGTGTAATTCGACCATAATATAACGTTAAATATCAAGTAAGTCGGAAAAATCCTGCCCGCTGAGAGCAATCTTCACGTGCGCTGTCTAAACCGTTGGTGTTACACGAAGATAATGTATTGTTTGTCCTAAATAGTTCTAAATAAAAGTTCGCGACAGCATATATCTATCTTTTATTTGGAAGCCACTACCTATATCCAAAACAATTTAAATTACGAAGATTAATAAAAAAAAATCTTGAACGAAATAACCAGCAATACATCAACGTACAACTCCATCGACACAGTCACGCCATCCGAACACTGTACGAGCTCAAAGCAAAGCGAGTTCAAAGGTTGTATGGATTTTCGTCAGTTTCGAATTTCAGCTGAAATTTTGGATTTACCTTAAGGATAATAAAAAAATATTGTTATCATGTAAAATGGTCTGTCACGAAACTTTATGTGACAGAATAAATTCCACGCGGGCGAAGCCGAGCGCAATAGCTAGTCTTTTTATATTCACGTAAAACCTTTTATTTTGCCTTATACGTAACCACAAAGCGTTCAACTTGTAAACTAATTAGGGTTACAAACCGCAGATTGTGGAAATTAATTAGGGTTACCAAACGCAGAATAAACCGAAAAGCTGAAATTAATTTTGATATATTCAATTAAGAATGTCGATAGATAATTATTGGACATTTAATATTTTTATTGATTACTTTTTTTACTCTCAATAAAATTACGTAAAACAAAATATGTGTGAAAAGTTTTAAAAGGGCGCTGCTTATTTCTAATCAGTAATTTCTTCCAGTAAGTCCACTAAATTATTACTAAATACAAATTTGTATTATTAATTACATACTAATATGCGTTACATTGGCAAATTAGAAAACTACAAGCAACAAAGAACTACGAATTAGAACTCTCATAACCCTAATTACTTCAAACAAATTATAATAATTATTAAATTGTAGGCACGCTATCTAAGTACGATTAATTTTTGTTGTGGACTTCAACTATAAACTGATTTGCTGTACGCTAAAATATTTGATGATGACGAATACTGCACGGTGCCACGACAGTAATTTAAATACACTATGTGTTGTAGAACGAATTTATATAAATGTACCTTTTATATAGCTTTGTACACATTAAGTACGGATGACTGGCACATTTCTATCACTGCAACCAAACATTGTTGATGTAGTTTTGTACAAATCTTATAAAAACACTAATTTACTCGTACTTAGTAAAAAATCCTATGCTTAAAAGACCATTCTCTTTTGTTTTCGCTGTATGATTAAGTATAATTTTAACAAACACACTGTGATGTTTGTTCTCTCCAAAACCATATCTGAGCGTGTCCACTGCTGTTAAGTGCATTGTACCTCTTGTTACATGTATATCATTTTAGAGGTTATTCCTAAATTCCCACCGCCTGGTATCAAACAAGAGGTTAAATATTTCACCTTTATTTGTTTGTGATGTAACGACGAAACGGGATTATATTAGACAATTATGACTCAAAGGAACTTTCTCAGAGCATAAGGCTTGTGAATTATTAAGACGAACGTTTTGGAAGTCTGAAGTTGATTTCAGTTATATGTTTTACTCATGTGATATCATCGCATTAATGAACTTCTATTGAAGCAAATTGTTACTGCTAAAAGTTACTGGGTTTCGCAGACGACAGTTCAATACGAGTTGCTTCACAACGTAGTCTTCTAACTTGTAAGAAAAGGGATAATGGTGCTTTGTAAATTTGCCTGTTGCCAGGGCGCTCTAAGTTTCTATATTTTGAAGTAACATGCCTTTGAAATTAATGAATTACCGATTACTCATTTAAGAAAATACGTTTGGACAGCGCTGTAAAGTAGGACTTTAATCCTGTTCAATCCAATTCTTATTTCTTACAGCTAACATGTATTTGAGGAGGTATCGTTCAAAATTTTCGCGACAAACATAAAGAAGTAACAAAAGTGTAAATTTACTATTACGTTACTCTTACTTGTGGTAAATATTTATAAATAGATTACATATGCTGCTTATTCCTTTATTTTTTTCCCTTTACACAGTTATCTCTAGTGTCTAGATGTTATTAGAAGTTAAGCAAGTATATTGACCGGGTTATCTCGCCTCACCCGACATAAACCTTCACGTAAAACTTAAGATAGCTACATTGACCAATTAATTACAACAATATGTCTTAATGCTAAAATTAATTTCACGGCGAAGTTATAAAATATTGACAGGCTTTTATCTTTCAGGTTACGTACCAATCCCTTGCTAAAATTACCAGGTCGGAACATTATTTAAGTGTATACGAGTGTTTACGAAATTGGAGAGCCAAACAAGTGAGTATTTTTTATGCTCAAAAGCGGACAAAAGAATGGACGAACCCCCTAATGGATGCTGTCCCTGCACGTTGTTGACCAGATGGGAAGCAGAAAACACTTTTTAATTGGCTCTCGGACACTGCAATTGACATAACTAAAAACCTTTAATCCTAGAAGAAGGATGCTAGCTAACTAGATAGGTAACATATATATTTAACGTTCACTCGCTCGCCACCCCGCATTCGCACTCCCTGTGTTGCCAGTGACATGACATAACATGGCAAGGGTGACACACAAATGAGACATCACAAACATCCATGACCCGAAAAAAAGTAGAAAGGGATGTTCAATAATATTAATGAATAAGTATTAAATTGGAAGGTACGAACACCAGCGCCCTCAAATATTATTTTCAAGCAAGACGCATCACGGCATCACGGACAAGATAATTTGGATTGGATACGGAACCTCATGCACTACAAATTAGGGCATTTGGTATGTGTTTGAATGCAAGTTACTGCCACTGCTAAAGGCTGTACGCTAAACTTACTAATGAACAAGGCAATAATGCCAACGACAGACTCTTTTAAAGATCACTTAGATTACCTAGGTTAACATAAATGAATAATTACGAAAATCTTAAGTATGCGACGTTAAGTCTGCAATTGTACGAGTATATTATTCTGTAAGTCAATAATCATAATCATAATTTTTCAATATTTGTTTTCTGAAGTACTATAAATACGGAGTATATTCATTGCAAGTCTCTTAAATACTTCTGGCCGAGTCTAACAAACGAAATCAGCCAAGCCTTAGGATCAGTATAATAATATATAACATCAATATATATTACCAACCAGCAAGCCAAATAATTCTTAATTAACAGGTGTATTAAATAACTTGAATATAACGTGACTAAGGCGGTCACTACGCGACACCCTTACGACCTTAGACCGCGCGTAGTAGCCTCGTTAAAGCCTTACTGGGTACACGTGTTGCGGATCTATATCAATATAGTCCGTGGAAAAGTTTATCCAGAAACATTTAATTTTTTTATTCGTTCGTACGTCAAGCATTCGTTATAACTTATTATTTTTGAGCGAATATAGTAATAAAATCATTTTTAATACTGAAAAAAAAAAAATTAGAAAGTGAAACTTACTCATATTTTATGATGTACGGGTGGTTATTGGAAAGTGTTCAACATTTCATTATTGTAAGTATTTTTTATATTACTTTAGAATAACTAAAGCCATAACTATGTTATTATTATTCTAGGACAATTGTACTAAAACTCCGTGTTCTGATGAAGGGCTAGGCCCTTGTCACCGCAGCCGATGGAGACCTCTCCAGTTCTCTCGACCGAGAGCAATCTCTTTTGTGCCCTGTTACATGATGACGCCGAAATTATTTTAATTGCTTTACATATTTATTCTTGGCCTGCCTCTCTTTCCCTATATCTCAATGCCTTCTTAAACCACGCCTACTAAAGTGATTTTTGATAGGAGCATTAGAGAAGACTTAGAAAAGAAAGTATTTCTAAATAAAAATAAATCCTTTTTTTTGTGCTGTAGCTAGACCGGATATATTATTTATATATTTATTCACGAATTTCACCATCTCCGTTCGTCCATATATCCAAATGTCGTATAACTCGGTGATCATTTGGAAATTCTTATTATCATCATCACAATCCATAATTATTTGAATTCTAGGCTTTTATTATGATCTTAAAGGATTTCGCACGTCTTTAAGAGTATTATCGAGAACTCTTTGATATGCTGATAATGTCGACCAAAGACATTTTCCTTCACCGTAACGAGTTATACAATAAAATACAAAACTCTTTATTTTACATAGAAATTAATACATAATACATGTTTACTATACCTATATCCTACTGAATATAACACTTTAAAACGTTATAAGCTGTTAACTAGGAACCGTGAAGATTTGTTGCTTTTACGATAATTTTATCGCCAAGGGACAAAACCTGTTATGACTGATACTCTAAATTATCTAAGCAAGGTGTTAAGTAAACAAAATATTATTTAAGAAATACGTAATTGGCACGCAATGTACGACGTCTCGACGTCTTTCTGGGAAGTATTACTGGTTATTTATATGTGTTCAATTACTAGATTCAACCGCGACCAGTCTAAAAAGGTATATTGAATCAGAATGTCAAATGTCCTGGAGATACTGAATATATAAGAATATACGGAGAAATACAAACGGTTTTAACACGAAATCCTTTCTGGGGGACTCTCGTTTCTAATATTTAGTTTATAATTCAATTTCAAATTAAAATTTATTTATTTGCTGGAATAATAATGTGGGTATATAAACGGAAAATTATAAAGATATGTCCACACCACAAGCCAACTGTAATGTTGTAAGATTATAAATTACATATATCAAATAACAGGTATCGTCCATCCCCAGACCCATTATAACTAGATCAACCTTGGGAACATTCCACAGACTACCACAGATTGCTTATACATGTACCCCGGTATCTAGAATTTCTTTTGTCATAAGTGACATAGACATACACAGATAAAATATGATAAACAACCGAGAAACGTGAACAGATGTCTGTTCCAGAAGGGAGTCAGAACATCCATCAATCATAGAGTGTTGTAACCAATTTTTCTCCCGCGTGAAACGATTGCGTATAATATCAAAGAAAATACTCTTTATCATTACTTCTAGAACTCAAACCCGTCAGAATCCGAAAAGTTGGTAAATTTGTTAGTTTGTAAACGTATCTTTTGGCGTAGACAAATAGCTGTTAGTTAAAACTTTGATTAATAACCTCGGCCGTTAGGCTAAGCTTAATGAATAATCTTTCATAGTCTCCTATGTTGAAGTCTTAAATTAATTATACAGTTTCAGATTTGAATATTTTGCGCACATACATTTTATATGATAAATAAAAAAGGCAATGATAAACAACCCGATATTTAGCGCTACCAGCCGCGGGAATCTCCTCGTAGAGAGAGGCATTATGCTATAATCCACCCACATACTTGAACACATTATGGAGAACACTCAGATTTCGAGTTTCACGGGTTCAAGTATGACGTAGATATATTTAAGTGAGAATTAATTTGAAATGAACGTTACTGTGAATAAATGCGTACAAAAAGGAAAATTCCCAGCAAATATAAAAATAACCGGTGCGTAAATCAGTTTGGTTCCTAGAATTTTATTGGCATAACCGCAGTATTAGAGTTACACATATTTCCATTGAAAATGTCAAAAATATCCGTCTCTCAACAGATTTTTAATATTTTAAACATCAAACTATTAATTGGCTTAAAATAGTAATTAAAAATTTACTTACCCAAAACAAATGACGTGTATTTTGAGACGAAAAATACAAATTAATCAAAAATATAGAAAATACAATTTAGGCATTACTATAGACTCCAATTTGACTTATTGATTGATTATACTAATGTATATTGTCTATGTACAAATATGAATACGAGAGTACGAATTTTGTGAGTTTCTGTATTATGCGGAGGGTAATCTCCGGAACCACAGTACCTCTTTGAAAAATTCTTGTACCATTTGAAAGATACTTTTTTCCAGATGGACATAGGATATATCATAGTATAAAACAAATTAATAAATTAAGACTAAGTTGTGTAATTAAAAATATATTACTCAAACCGCTCATCAACATCAAACCTGACGGGTGAGTATTTTTCAAACCTATTTATGGATTCCATATTAAAAATATATTAATATCTCTTCCATAATATTGGTAGCTGATAAACGTACTGTAGAAATTTTCACGATCAATCGTCACTCGGACGTGCATAACTTAGCTGGCGGTAAATTGTTCGCATCATCATTAACATCATTTTACTTATATATTTTTTTTTATACATAACGTATCATCATTGCTGGGTTTTAGAATAATCTTATAATTTGTAAGCACTATATGACAACTTTTATTCGAGCATAGCCTTTACTGACGAAACAATAGGAAATTTAATGCTATGCGTCTCTGCTAATGTCATGCTATTGTTTGCCTCTAGGTCACCGTCAGCATGGTGCGACACGTACAGCATTTTTTTAGTGGCATATTTCAACAACCAAACAGAATAAGGATAAATAAGTGTTTTGCAATAAGCATTATGTACAGTTAAATAAGCTTTTCTACAATAATCAAGACATATCAAGCGCCCAATGTAAAACACGGAGACGAAAGTAGATGGTTGAGGATCTTGATCAATGTTATATTGTCTTGTCTTATAGTGTCTTGTGCCTACCCAATAAAATAGAATTACATTTTTCTATAAAGTGCTCAGATTTTTATATTCAAACATACTATACGTTACGTTACTATATTCAAACATAAAATCTTTTTATCTTCTAGGAAGAATGTGGGGAAGAAATATGGGAAGTGATTCTAAGGGAAGCTGGAGCCAAAAATACTGTATTTGGACCTACGCAGGTAAAATTCTTATTTCTACATTTATTTACATACGCTACACATCATAATTACAATGTCCGTACTTTACGTACATTATTTTTCAGCAATATCCAGATGCTCTTATGCTTCGGCTAGCATCGGCTTTAGCTAGATTCGTCACCAAAGACGCAAATAGTCCAGCAACATCTACACCAGGTAGCCCAGCACCAAGAAAGCCATCTTTCAAATCCAAACCTACATGGCGAAGTGCGTCAGTTCACGCTGACACCAGGACCCATAATTATAAATGCCCATTCACAGCCACTAATGCTCTCACAGCAGTGACGAAAAAGGAAATAGAAGCTTATAATTCTTCTGAAGAAATTCGCAGCGCTCAAACTAGCTCCATATCTATAGATAAAATTAACGAGAATGATGAATTGGAAATCGGTGCATGCCCTATGTCTTCTATGATGGCCAGAGCTGTAAGGGATAGAAGAAGTCTTGTAATCAACTTGGAACACATGAGAGATAAAGAAATATCAAAATCAGTTGACGAGTCCTCTAAAGATGTTTATGCAAATGATGGTACCAAAGATTCGGAGATTATTTCTCCAACATCAGACAATGCTAAAAAGAGCTTAGCAAAAACTGCGCCAAGAAAAACAAGTTGCACTGTGGCGATAGATGTGTACGGCAGACGCGGTTCAGGAGTAAGGCCTAGGCTTAACAGTCTTAATCTAATTCAAATTGAAAAATTGCATTTGTTGAAAGAGAAATTTGGAACACCAGAAAAAGTGATGCATTTCTTCGGACGATGTTTTGTGAAATTCTTCAGTAACTATGGGTGAGAATATTTTTGGTTGGTTTGTTATTTGTTTCAGTTGCGATAAATGTCTAACACCATCTATTCATCAGCCTTTACAATGATATTGCTGGATATAGGTCTTATGAATCAGATAGCATGCAAGTATTTGCTTTGGGTCATCAATCGTTTAACTTGTCGTGACTTGTGACTTATTCTCCTTTGAAGATATTTTTGTCTTGCAAAATATTAAAGAACTAATATTGTCTACAGATATGACAAAATGATACGAGCAACAGGTCGCTACTTCTGCACGTTTCTTCAGTCAGTGGATAGCATACATCAAAGGATGCGCTTCACATTTCCCCGCATGCGTTCTCCGAGCATGCAACTGACAAGAGCTCATAGACATGGCGCGGAGCTGGTTTACAGTAGCACAAGAACGGGTTACACTCATTACTTAATGGGTATTAATAATAAGTTTTTAACGTTAATTTTGTCAAAACCAAGTAAATTTTTTAACAAGCATATTAAGATTATGAATTCCCAATATTGATAGAACTTCGTACATAGAGTTTCAGTCATTATCAAGCCAGTTTTAATTAAACAACAATATCGTGTTGTTTTAGGTCAGCTTTACGAAATAGCAGAAGATATTTTCTCATTGAAGTTGAAGGTTTCGGTAATGAAAGAGAGCATGGAAGGAAACTATTACGTGGCAGTACTTAGACTTGAATTTGACAATAGTGATTATGTAAGTACCTTCTCGTACATAATTATTTTTTCAAAAGCGCAGTGTACTAAAAAGTTACCTTCCAAACCCTGAATGGGACTCCTATTTTAAACTTTTCAGTGCCATATATGAGATAATAAATAAAGACTTTGTGAGCAAACCAACGAGCTTTCAAGTCGTGAAGAATAGCATCACGATTTTAACTTTCTAACTGTTATCGAATAGTCGAATGAGCTCCAAACCTGTTATTGGTGAATCAAAATAAAATAACAAGATATAGCAAATTGACACTACTTACAGTTATATATACATATTAAACCACATTGCCGTCTTTTTACAGTTACAATAAATTTATTAAATAGATCGGTAAAAGACTTGTAAATAACAGGAAAAGCGAGTTAAAACGAACTCGTAATGGTTCGAGTAAATTACATTTAGGTCGCCACGGCTTTTAAGTGCGATTCAAAACAAAACTGTGAAATAAAAAGTAGGTTAGCAATTTAATATTCTTAAGCAATACATACAAAATTAATAGTACACTTTTACTAAAGTTAACAAAATGTACAAACTTAATAAAAGTAGATGTTGGACGTCGTATTACAGTACAATATGTTATACTAAATATATAACACTAAGTCCCTTCGTTTGGAGATAACCGAGTTCTTTATCGCCCCCAGTTAATTCCGACAGTATTCATGTTTGATATAAAGTTTTTACCTCTCCCCCCTTCTTACTAACTTTAATCCTCCCCTATCCTCCTTTATAGGCACTGTTGTAGTACCAGTTAACAGGCGAGTTTGGCCGATTACGGATCGATGACATCTCAGATATTGGGAGACTTTTTATTTTTTTAACGCTTAAAAGTGAACAAACTAGTTCAATTCAAGCTTAGTTGAAAGTTAATACATTAACGGTTATTTAAGTTTTGACTGGGTTGACGTTTCGATATTTCGGTCGCAGTTCGGAGTATGTCGCGTTTCGGGCGTTTGGTGGTTATAAAAAAAACACAATACCCTTCATCACCGATAGCGAGCAATTTGTTTTATTTTTAATAATAATGAGTCACAGGTTCGATTGCCGGGTCTGATCTACAGCGTAGCAGCGTACTCCCTGGGTTATGCGAAGGCGGTGCCGTTGATGGTCACTGGGTT
>DWPT01000675.1:0-22314 GCA_018251895.1 Agathymus mariae mariae
TAAGAATATTTCGTGTCGACAACAATCTAAATGACGTATTTCAATATTGGATTGAAATACGTTCAATGTGAAATATCTAATATTATAAACAATATTACAGATTTATTACACGTAGGTACAGATGGATACCATTATTAATTTTGACTTCGTATAATGTTTCTCTCGAAAAAATATGATCTTGACATCGATCACGAGAGAACATGGAATGTTTATAGAATAACACTCCAATTTAGAATACATGATAGAAGCGTTTTTGATATTTATACGAGTTGCATTTATCCCTGTCTGAGACAGTATATATTGCGTTTTGCCTTCTTTAAATAATAGTGTAATACCTATACTTCATACTAGCACACCGCCCTCGCTTCGCTTCAGAAAAACTACGGCTTACGCTCAGAAGCAGCACCCGCATTGTTTTAGGACTGGGTTTTTCTCGTTCTGTGAGTTAGAAATATATTAGTATATAACTTTTTTATTCATGGACTGATCGCTGTGAAACGAACTTTAACTATTAAATGATGCGTAATGTTAATAAAACCATAACAAAATCGGTTAAGCCGCTTCTGAAACGGACGCGACAAAAATAACAACTATTGTTTTGGTTTCTATTGGGTTAAAAAAGACCCCTGACAATATTTTTTCTCATAAATCCATGCACAGAAAAATATTAGTTAGAATTTTATTACATGTATAGAATATCCAATGACGTTTGTATATGCAATGACATGGGATTCCCCGAATTTTGCTCCGGGGCCCACGTTATTTTGGTGACCATTGGTGTTGCCCACGTTAATAGATGTTGGCTACAGCTTATATCTGGTCGGAATTTTCAGTGGCGTTTTACGTTATAAGAAAGTGCACTGTTGTTAAGTGAGAATGTCTTTTTTGTGTTTCATATGTGTGCTTCCGACTTAGTTCTTGGTAGGTAGACAAAGTGTTTGAATGCAGCTTTAAATTAAAATTACAACCCTTATATGCACTGTACATACCACTGACATAAATATAGCTTTTGAATAGTACATTCGTATGGTTGAAAAATAACCAACCACTGGTATGGTTACCCCGGTTAAAGCTGACAGGCTAGGTGCTATGTATAATGTTTAAAAATGTATTATGAGGGTATCTATATGTTCAGTTTAGAAGGATTAGAGGCTTCGATTTATCATTTGCTTTCAATATTTTCAGACAACCTTACATGTTATTCTTCTCCTCCTATATTGTACCTGTGCCCTCTAATTTTCTATATCATAAAAAGCTAAACAATAGTAACAATCGCGTTTCAATCTATTAATTATTTTGTAATTTATTGTAGCTAAACACGTAATGAGAGATAATCATTTATATGGTACATTTTTGAACTATACAAGTTTCAAATAAGAAACTAAATATGTTCACAGTTTGTGAGAGCTGGGCACTGGCGCTTGAGCTAGGCGTTAAAATGGCGTTGCGCTAGGCGTGTTACAAGGCACCAGGCCCCAACCTCTTCTTATATGCGTATACATTAATAAATTAACTGTAAAGCGAAATATCTTTTATGGTCAACATACATAATAGCTTTAACATTTTTTCTTTTTTCTTTTCAAATTAAAAAGTTAACATGTTCACTGTTTTATGTAATTTGATATTTGGTTTGCACAATAAATAATATTCAAAAAAACTGTACACCGCAGTCAGTTGAAGTGCTGTTTCCATTTCGCATTTACAAATAAATACCTCGCTCGGGAATACTCCGGGTATAGTTGCATTCCGCCGGGAACGCGCTCCTTATGGTAGACTCAATGGAATGAATGAAGCCTTTGTGAAACGGTCAAGCATCTGGCGGTTACTAGAGACGTTTCTTTGGCTACTTCGCTTTACATAATGACATATTTTAAACGGAATAATTATAGTTAAAAGAAAATATTAGTATTAAGTATCTAACTTAAATTTTAATAACAGTTTTTTATTTGAAATGTCTTAATCAACTGAAACAGAGTTATATTGAAATATCCTAATTTGTTAGAAGAAAACTTTTTACGTCTCTGATATAACCATCCGTTGAGCTCGAGCTTTGCAAAGTTTCTTTCTTAAGTTTTATTAATCATTTCGAAATAATATCTAAGAAACGTTTATTTAACGTTTACGTTTTAATATCGTTACTTGTTATTTTTATTAATGGCTCATTTTAAATTTACAGCGCCAGGTTTGGTATCACGCGGCTCATGATTGTGTTTATGGTATATGTATTACGGTTAAATAATTCACTTAGTCAAGTGTATTTTCTACTGAAAGTTCTTTTTGAGTCCAGCGAGAGATCCCTGGTTCGATTCCCGGGAGTGGCAGTAAATTGTTCTTGAGACATGGATATGTACGATGTCTCATTTGTGTGTGATAAGACCATCCGCAAATCTAGGAATTCTAGTGAGGGTTGTTTTATTTATTATTTAATGCTATGGGTTGAAATTAGTACGACTATGTTATCGTTGTTCCAAATTAAGAATTAACTATGGCTGCTAGAGAAGTTCTCACGTAAATTTAAAAGGCCAAGTAAAAGTTAATAAAATGTTAATCAAAAATAATGAACAACGAAACGTTAATAAATCAACTCTTTTAGAGTATTGCAACATAATGACTTGCTTTAAAGATATTTTTTCATTGCTTCGAAGTTCGATTGAAATATTTAATTTAAATCGTGTTCAAAATTGAAACGATAAAAACAGCTATTATTTCAAACATTGTTCGAGTCCTTTGTTAAACTTCTTTACAAAGCTAAACTCCTTAATGGCATTTTATTAAGCTCGGGACTGAGGTTTATTTAAAAATACGGGGCATAGTCTGTGCCGTCTCGTTGTATACGAGCTATGGCGGCATTTAATACGGTCGTCTTTTTATTGGAACTTCCCCTCTTGGAGAGCGCCATTCAAAGAGCCGTCTGTGTATATTAAAAAATATTTTGCTTGCAATTCTATTTGCACGAGAAATTTTAATATTCGTAATGTGAGTCTTTGTAAAATCGAATCATAGTCGCCTACCACGCAAAAAGGCTTCCTCGCAGCTCCTGACGTTTTTCAACTATCACTAAAAATTGTTCATGGATTTTCGCGGTCTACTTATCGAATTTAGAAATTAATTCTAACAAGAACGTTTTTGCTCGTAGTGTAGAAGTTAATCAGCGTTTTAATAGCACACAAAAAGAGATTTAGCCCCGTTTAAGCTGTTGGAACTAAAATACGTCGGAGAGCGTATTTAAATTCCATCTCTCAATTGTAATCGAAATTGAAACTTGAATTTCGTTACAGTTATTTCTGTTTTAATTACCAGGGGTGATCGAGGGAGGTTTTATTTTTAATTAATATTGTTGGAGTTCGCAACGACGACGAGATTGTTTCGCGTCGCGTCCCAACTGCTTTTAACTTGTTTCCAAAAACCTGACCTTTATGTCGATTGGAAATTTTCAATTTATTAAATTGTTACTCACTGTCCGCTGCAAGTTACCGTTTGCGTCCACGTTGCTCACCACTTGATATTGAAACATTTCGTTACTCATTGGTAAGCGAACTGTTTGTATGAATCAAATTTATTTATATATCCTTGTAGTTTTGTATTTCAAGTTACAAATGACATGCACTTTGCCGAGTAACATTCGTGTCCTATGTACATTCAATGAATAATTTAATAAACATATTTCGAGAGGTTATGGATTGTTAAATGTGGTTTGCGTTGCGACAACTCTCGCACGGATAAAGTTTTAAGTTCTGCCGTTAGGCGGCGGCACTAGTTTGTTTAGGTATTCGCGCGCAACGGCAACATAAGTTTAGGCAGAATTATAAAACTCCAACACGAATATGCTATACAAGTTGTTGCGGAATAATGTCTGCCAGGCCAACAACTTAGGTATATTCTTGTGAATAAATAATCTGTACATCAGTAACTATTTCTTTTCTTACACATTGCCCGCACAAAGTTAAGGTTGACAGACAGTACGGTTGCAACATTAGTTGATTATTCGTGTTGCAAATACTACGAAGTATAGTTATTTCCTTTGGTGAAGTCGCGTGACTATCTATCGCTTTCCAACGGGTATAATGACGTTCATACATAGCCGTCGTCGTTAACCGTAGTTCCAGCGATAACATTGCGTTGAGAAGTGACTGACAAACTTGATCGTCGATTAAACTTTTTGTATGTATTATATTGCACTGTTTTGGGAACTGCGAGCGTAGTGAGGGATTAGCGATTGTTGAACGTTGCATACTTATACAACAATATGGTTGCTGTCTGATAGCGGTTCCGTGTAAGTATGTAATTATGTGTACGAGGATTGTAGACTATCTTGTTGATTGAGTACAGTGTAGTTTAGTGCCACACATGAAAGTCGGATGCGTTGGTGACTTCTCTGGGTTTCTAGATATATAAAACAAGGTTACACCTAGACCTGTTTGTTTAATACCTTTAAAAAATAGTTTTTAACTCTTCCGACAATTTTAACAAGCGTTATAAATCACGAATGTGCGTGCCAAATCTAGCACTGTAAATTCCGATTGTTTCGGTCAATCAGTTGGGAGTAACAGGAAATTATTCTCGTAGTGTAGATCTTTGGCTCAATTTTTATTGCCAAGGAGAACTGTCAATGTTAATTACAATTACAAATTCTACAATTGTAAACTGTCATGTTTATTCAATGTTTGCAACGAACAAGTGTAAAACGCGTTTGTTGATTATCATTAAATTGGACATGTTGTTTGTTGTAATTACGCGGCGTTTATTAATTTGATTCACACGGGAGACTCGAGTTTGCGTCCGTCACGCACTTTTAATTTTTCAAATAACGTGCGTAATACAAATTTATCATCTCTTGCTTTCGGTGAACGAAAAAATCTTAAGGAAACCTGCACATATGAAAATTCTCCATAATGTCCTCAAAGGTGTCTGAAGTCTGCCAACCCACACTTGGCCAGCGTGGCGGTCTATGGACTCAACCACTGTAAGAAGAACCCCGTTAAACGTGAGCAGAGACCAAAGCCAGTGGGTCAATTGTGGGTTGTAATGGTGACGTATGGTCGAAGTTCGATCGGTCGAATTAACAATTATCTAAACGTATCAGTGCAAAAGGCAGCGGCGGAGTGAATGTGTACGAGAAATGGTTGCACCATAAAACCTGTTGATATCATCAAGATTGCACGATTAACTTTATCTGATTTGAACGTCATTCGAAGCTCGACTGGATTTCAATTTAAGTGAGGGGTTACGGTTTAAACCCCAATTTGAAAATACAACGCCGACCGGCGCATTAAGGATTTTATCGTATAAGTACTTGTGTATTTTGATACGATTCGTTTGATATCATAAAACTGTTATTCGCAACAAGGTCGTTGTGCGAATTTGCTTATTTGTAAATTGTAATTATTTGTAAAATGTTAATTAGTTTTTACTACGCCGACAATATTTATCGTTTATAATTATTACAAAACAGTTGGTTTTTATGTGTTTTAAACTACGTTTTTATTTGTTCATAAATAATTGTATAAATAGATATTCTTCCTCGCCGACTTTGTGTCGTTGGCGCTCCCCTGGTTATACACACATATGGATTGGGAGTGGTGACAATTGCCACGCGTGGCCTGTCTGCTTATATGTCCACTGTTACCTTAAAACATGACAGCAGTTCATTTTCAAGTAGATAACCAGATAGTGTTCAAATATAATTAATTATAAGTAAATAAGTTGCCTCTGTTAATATTGTAGTCTACGATTTTAAATCTACTTAATAAACTTGTTCGTTCTGCGCCATTATTCGAATACTTGACAGCATCCAAACTAAAAACTAAACAATTATTTATTATTCCATTTATTTAATTCCAATAACTCTTCATAAATCGCATTCACTGGAAACATTGTTCGGGAAAAAATGAGTATTTTCGACACAAGCTCGGCTCGGTGACGCTGGAAACGATAGCAATTGTATCCACTCACATTCTCCGAAAAATAACGAAAAGCCAATAAAATTAATATACGCTAGCCATAACGCGCATACAGCCCGTCTGTCGATGCCGTCTATCAATTTGGTAGTTTTGTATCTATACAAAATAGTTCTTTTAGTTACATAAAACCAGTGTATCTGTTTAAAACTTCTCATTCTGATTTTGCTTAAAAATTGACGTTTGAGACTGAATTCGGATATCCTAAAACTTTGTTTTAAATCTAATAATATTATGTTTTGTATGATATTATAATTTATTAATCTGTTATAAGATAATTGAAATGGTTTTGTGTTTGCATTGTTTTTTTTTTTTTTTAACATAAATATTATTTAGTTATTATGATTGATATACTATATAATCTATTGAGATTTAAGTATAAGTCTCGAGATAATTCAAAACGGCTTAACCCATCGCCAAATTAACCGAAACACGCGATTGCGCAGATGGTAGGCGATATAACATCTATCGTTCTATATCAATCTGTATCGTCTCTCTGTCTGTACATTCCATTATTTTTTCAAATTTCATGATAAATAATCGTTTTATTACAATCTTACACAAATTTGACCATTTTCAATTTTTATGTCTGTCTGTATGTCCCGCTATGCTATAAAATTTCAGTTAACCTAATGATGTCTAATCAAGGCAAAAGTATATAATTTTTAATAATCATGTTTTGTCACTGATAGTCCTACCCGAACGTAGTCGGACGTAGCCTCTCGTTCGATATAATATTTTCTAACTCCATACTGGTTTCAGCACGTCTTTTATATTAATATTGTTGCATTATACACAACTAAGCGTAATTTGATTAATTTATTATAACGTAAGAGGCAATACATCTTAGTACAACGATAACTCTTAGTGTATAATATATATTATTTTTTGTTAAATTACTTGTAAACAATACGAGCGCGCCGCAATATCAGCAGCTGTACCTCTAGAAATATTTATCAACGTCACGTAAGCTATATCTATCTTTATGTAAAGTACCACGTGACCAAACCGTGAAGAATATATTATCAAATTATTATATATTAGGAGTACTATTCTGTACTGATAACACGTGTGTTCAGAAAAATCAATATCTTTTGACAAACAATATTTTCGTCACGTGACATGATAAACAATATTTTTGCTACAGTCATATTAATAGAATAATTTGATAAGGTTTAAAAATAATTAATCTTTATAAAAAATTAAACTATAATTTATTCACTGTCAGGTTTACTGATATTGGTATAAAAACTATTATTATTTAAAGTTCCCGTTAATCATTTATATCTGTTAATATTCTAAAATAAGTTGTTACTAGTCCCCAAACGTAGTTCAGTTAGAACCTATATGTTTATATGGAGTCGAATAACTATCAAGCTGTTATTTACATCCGATCAAAAGTAGTACTAATCTTAATCATAAGAGCGTACAACTGACACTCGGTATCTTCGCATGGGTGCAATTTAGTGAAGGAAACGAGAAATATTCTTAGTACTATTAAAACAAAATACCATCCTTACTTCTGGTGGATTTTCCTAGAATTGTGTATCATAGAAACCTTGTCCTGACAATTGAACAAGACAAAACAAAAGTCAGCCAGCCATATCGGTCGAGCCGTTCTCGGCCGAGGTCCTTTCATACATACGCAATTTGATTTTTATTTACACAGACTAGAGTAGGTATTTTAACAGATTCAATTTTTTTTTTAACAGTACTCTGTACTATAATTGTCATTTAAATCGTTAGTCAACCATAATATGTGGCTATTCAAATTTCCCGATGTAAGTGAAACGTGGTGCAGATATAAATAATAATTAAGTGACATAATCACAACCCGCCGCGGGCCGCTTTGGACCCTACTCAACACTGGCATCCCCCGACTAATTAACTTTGTACAATTCGATTTCCAGCGCAACTGTTTCACTGTACGTTTTTAGACTTTCTCTTCGTTATATCCTTGTTAGAAAGTCTTTATTTTCATTCAGTCGCCCTTTCTGATGATTTTCGATACCTTGATGTTTATGCGTTTGAAATTAAATATATATTTTAATTGATTCGTATAACAATCAAGATTTTCGGTTTAAAATATCAAAATTTTTCATAGCTTTGATGTTAGTGGTATGTAAGTTTTATCTGCGTCTATATCGACGGCCCGTCTCACTGTTAAGTCGACCAAACGAAATTTTTAATAACATCAAAATGAAAAAGCTTCAACAAATATTTACGTTGCAATTTATTTGGCGCGGTTGTAAGATTTTTTTCAGACGTTTCTGGCTAGCTTATAGCTCGTAATATGAACTTACGAACTCTCAATATTTTATTCAAGATGTCGGCGCTGCTGCCAGTATTTCTTTGGCAACATTCCTTTTACGAAAGAAGCGAAAATGCGACAAAATCCAAGGGAATATGGAAATAAATTCTGCGCCAAATATGGTTATCATTGATAGTCGTGTAGACAGGTGGCAAGGTGTTTGTTTAACAAAAGAATATGTGACATGTGACGAGTTCTACGATCAGATACGTGGCAGGAATTGCCGATCCACCCCCGCGATGTCTCAGTTCGATAAGATTTGGTATCTCATAAAACAGGTTTTCAGAACAGAATGGCAGATACGTCATTCATATTATATTCTTTTTTGCTAATAATTATCTTGTACGAAAAAAAATTTGGTATGGTGAAATTTACGTCGCGAATAACTAGTTCAACATATATAAGACAGTATAGAAACTTTGCCACATTGGGATGATTATAGTAACTCAACGAAAAACTTAATCAAAAACCAGTTCCCTGACGACTTTAATATTTATTGTGTTTAAATTGTGGAGGAACAGAAATAGAAGCTCTCTGTATATCACATTATTTAAAAACAACAAAACATTGTTTTCAACGTAAAGCATGAATAATTTGGTCTGTCCCCTCTAATAACATGTCAACGAAATGACAATTAAAGCCGTCATTCGACGTAATGCGATTATTTGAACGAAAACACCAGCTCGCACCAAGGAAAACCTACGGAAACGTTAACTATTCCAATTAAAGTAACCAAAAGCATTCTTTTATTTCATTTCATATTTCGTGCATGAAATTAATTTAGATGTTAATTTTTTCCTCCAAATTGTATAAGACCGTGGCGTGAGGTTGTTTCGTTTTCCTTTGTATCACACAAGGCAGGTCCACGAGCTCAATTCCGATAGTGTTGTTTGTCGACATTTAATAAATACTTTCTTATTTGTACGAAAGAACAACAAGCAAAACGCCCCAGAACAGATTGGAGCAGGCACAGTGTTCATAAAATAAGTCCAATTTGCTCCGAAGTTTGCTTTGGCAATGTTCTTTCTAGTCGTAATGCTGATGTGTTCTAGGCCATTAGCTGGCATGAACACTCTTTGTCGCCACTTATTCCCGCATAGCAGAAAATTAATGTTCCGTCCCGGGAGGTGGTGTATAAACAAGATGGTGGGCCGCGCCGCCCTTGTATTTATTGCCGTTGGCACGGCGCGGCAACCATTCACCGCCATAAACGCGAGTACTAAAACGTGCCATTTCCCTAAATTATTTTAATGATGTATGCTCGCTCGGTTTAGAGGATTATTATTCGGTCATAGTGCTGAAAATCATTTTCCGTTCTCCAGGGAGCGTTTGCTCCCGAATGTTTAGAATATGTGGCTCTCGCGTTGTGTGGTCGCAATTTGTCGCGGTCGGCGGGGCACGGAGAATTATCGCGATATTGCGGCATACCCGGGTGAGTCAGGGGCTCAGAGGTCGGGCAGAGGAGACATTGTTTCGCGTCATTAGGCATGTAGGTGTCGGTCTCCGTTGTCCTTTTGTGGCGTGAGATGGCGGCGGCTGCAAATTTGTTACTGCGAAGTGCCACGAGATGTTCGACTTGCTGCGTCTTAATCGAAGTCTGCTCATTACATTCCCGCCCGAGCACGCTTTGTTCCTGCCGGTTGTGAATTCATTTACTATCTATTGTTCCGTGACGCCGCCGCATCCGACTCCTATTATTATTTGCGCTGGTTTCTGTAGAGCACTCCGGGCTTTTATTGAAATGTTAATTTGAATCGAAGCTTTTTTTCTGCCATGGAGTGGTTCGTTTGGGCGAGATAATGCGGCAGCTGGCGCTCCCCTCGTGTTTGCAGTCAACTAGCAAGCGAGCAATGAGCCGCTCGTAACTTCGCGACCCCTCTATGTCCATACAATGCTTTCCCTCTCTCGTATAATTCTTCGAGAACGAACTGTATAAGAACTTTGCTGCGAACGTTAATCTTAAATATTACACCTGGATTAATTTTTATTTTACATTTATTATCACTATGTAGTTTAACACTATTCTTAGCGTATACGTTTGATCAATATATTAATCAAATTATTGAATATTGAGTTACAGGACAAGTTTTTTATAATTTCAAGCTCGATTAATTCGTGACCCGGATTGATTTTTCAACAGGCAAGCGCAAAAGGAATTCAACACAATGAAAATTGTCCAATGAAGCATGATTGTGTAAAATTGGTACAACATTTTTTCTTCTCGAAACGAATTTTAAATAAGTTTTATTTCGCTCGCAGAAATACCGATGCTATGATTGAATTAAATTTTTTGCGCGCTTAAAAAGAGAATTAGACGATCGTGCAATTTTCTATTTCGTCAGTTGTGTGTTAAGTTTAGAAATGTGGAAACTTCGTACATATGGTTGCTTTTAACTTGAACACTTCGTCTGTTACACAAATATGACATTGTTACACTCAGGGGACGTGGAAACCCCAGTTATAACGTTCGCCGACATTAACAAAGGTTTTAATGGGGAGTTAGCATGTCGAAATATTAATGTCTGCGGCTTAACTGTTCGCACTGGCTCTGTACTGTCTCGTGGCATCAGTGGGAGTAAGATGATCGCGCATTTGTCATCCTTTTAACAATGCACCGTTTATTTTATTTATAAACGGTGCGTGGGTACGTTTATAACGTCGAAGAATGTATTCGGTGTTTAACGATCAAATCGTATGAGCTAATCATGAAATTCAACTTAACGAAACGAATGAACAGTGTGTTATCAATTGTTATCGGATGTTAACCTTAGCTAGCCATCCAACTTTTGGTGGTTTGTTGTGACGCAATTGGTTATAAATATCTTTAGTGTATCCTTTCGGAATCAATTTGTGAAATCCTTGTCTAATGATTCCTTTGTCTAGATTTCAACGATTTGAGTTAATTACTTCTTGGTAGAAGTATGTAAACAAACCGTCTATTTCATATTATGAAAAATATTTTTTCCCCAGCACCCTTTGTTATAATACGTTAACTCGTGTATTTACTGGACTTATATACTGACTGTGGTAGAATACTTTTTGAATTAATTATAATCAACAAAGTTTAAAAACCGATTCAAACTGGCGAGTTTGAATTAAATTCACCGACGTCTAGTTAAATAATACAACCAGTGAATAAGTTATATAATATAAATAGTGCTGAAAATAAAAGCTCTTTAACATAGACCAGAGAAATTATTCTGTTTTATTTGCATTGCAGAGTGTTTAACTAGCCGTAAACACGATTTGCTCCGCTGAGTGCGCTAATGTATCACGACTGGCGAGTAGCGCCCCCTGCCGCAACACTGATTACAAATCAGTCTTGTGAATAGGTCTATAATATCTTATTTGGGGCCAATGTTTTAATCGCCAGATAGATAATTAGTATTGAGCATTTTTTCACAGTGATTTTGCGTGTGTCGAAGTGTAATTGATTGATACATTACGCTTGTATCTAATAGTCATTGTGGGAAACCGTCTTCAAACTATAGACGTAATATTAAGTTTAAATGACAACGAACTTACAATTAGAATACGAAACAGTGCGCAAAGTAAACCAATTCTGACTAAATACTCGCGTCCTTATAGTTGTTTTTGGTACGTGAAAAGATTATAACTGGCGCGATTCACATAAAATTTTGTTATTTTTCCGAAATGCGGCATAGTCCTGAGTCGTCCATAGATTCAGTACTAGAAACTAGGGATGTTATGGATATGAAATTTCTTATCTGGATACGGATACGGATATATTAATAATATTTTATCGGTCTCGGTTTTGGATAATGTCGGTTACGGATATTATATGATTTACGACTGGGACAAAATATAATATATTTACAGGGTTTAACTTTATTTCTAGGTAATATAATCACAGAGATAACACTAACCTTGGAAATCAAATAATAAAAGCTGTTTAAAAATAAAGCGATGCGGCCAGTGTATCCACTGGACCGGCGAAAACCTTGCATAGCGTGTTGTTTTGATTTTGCCCCTATCCGTAGTTTTTCGAAACATTTTTATCGGATTCGGTCTCACTTTTGGACATATTTTTGTTTCGGATATCCAATAGTTTCGGTAACGGTAAGGACCTCCATAACATCCCTGCTAGAAACCTCGAGCCCGTAATTTGCGACGCCATTAACCATGAGCGTGAGCGAGAGCTAAAATATCGCGCTGCTGCTCGCATATCGGCGGCTGAATGTAAATGGCTTCATTTGATTATGTTCCGCGCCGTAAACGTTCTTTGCATTTATGCAATCCTGGTGAGTACCGCAGGCGAATGTCGTAAACGTTATCCGAGAATGTTGAACAATATAGACTTTTTTTTCAGGTTCTAATAACCACTTCGGGTTTTGTTTTTGAAATCTATTCATTTCTTATTTATTATTTAATATCCTACTATCGATGTAAAAGTCTTCAGGAGGAGAGTGTAGGGCTTTATAAGCTAGTGTGTTGAATGACATCATCGCCATGCACTTGTCAAGCAATTCAAGCATTAACTTACTTTATAAAAATATTGTAATTATCCGATGCTCTTCTTAACAAATGAGTCATTTACTAATCGAATGTGCTCAACGATTTGAAAAGTGAATATAATTTTACTACGCCAGTGAAAATAAAACGGAAAGAAAGTTAGATCAAAATAATCACTTAATTGTAATTGTTTAGTATTTATTATGAGAACATCGACATTCGACCGTATCTTCTCTTTCAAACAAACAATAACATGACGCGGTCATTACACTACTTATGTTTACAAACGAGGCGATGCCATGTAACGTCTAAAAAGGAGAACATTACACCGACCTCTAATAGGCCTGTTATGAGATTGGATACTGTTAGAGGGCGATCCGAAGATCTTGCATTAATATTGAACTAACAAAATTACTATTATCTGGTGAAAGGAGAAAATAATATTAGCAAATTATAACTTTTTTTTATCTGGTACTGTGCGTGGAATAGAAGTAACAGTAATGCAATAAATAAAATGTAGATTAATATTGGAGTACTTACCTTGTTATCGACATCATCCACTCTGACTACAGCGTGGCGATAAAAATAACTAATATCGCGTCTTTTTAATATCCAATGTGTATGAATAATATGAGATACCCTGCTCGGGTTGTGTGATGAAAATCACAATAGCAAATTACGTGATACTTCACTTTCATAATTTAACATCTATTACAGCGGCAAAATATGTATAACAAGAAAGACAATAGGGTTTTATATTATGAGGCGTTTACAGCCCCCTGAAGTACCCATTTAGATTCTTGTAATTATGAGTGTATTCTTATCTTAATGCTTTTTTTAATAATACCATTTAGCATGTCACATTTTGTAGCAGAACAGTTCACAAGAGTCAACACACGGCGGACACATTTTGAACTAATATAGTATCTATTACAAATCTAATCATATAACCTAATCACCACAATAGACATTGATAGATATCGTATTACAAATCGGCGACATAATGCGTAAACAACATTGGTAAAGCATTACATAAACGCTAAAACTTTTAGAAAGCAATTCAAGACAATCCCTCGTTCCCACAGGACAGATTGTTCTCACAACGTTTCCACAATATCGATATCACATCGCCGGCGCGCTTCCTTTACACAAAGCTGCACACGGCGCAATCACTCAAGCGCGCAGCTGACGCTGACTGAAGACAACGGATTACCCCGATACACAATCACATACATACCTAGTGTAACGCAACTGTGGACCGATACACCCTATAAATTTTGATATTCGTGTCTTGCAATACAACACGTACCTACATTTATTTCTACTGATATAAATACTAGCCCGCGTTCAGTTATCGCTTGCTATTACGTGCCTTATGACCGAGTTTATTAAGATGAACTAGTTTAGGTTGTGACTTAGTTCATAACCAGGACGTTGAAATTATGATGATGTGTATCAGATGTTGTATAGAAAAATGTCACATGCTAAACTTGGCTTTAGAATATTTTCATTAATCTTTGTATGTCTTGTTCTAGAAACGTTTTAATTGGCGCCTTAAAACGAAGACAAAAAGCAATGTGTTATAGATTGATTTTCTTTAAAACATTCTGTCCCAATCTGTGAATTTGTATGCTTAATTAATACCAAAGAAAGTGATATTCTAACCTGTGTTATCTGTGTGGTAATCCCCAGGTAAAGAGCTCTAAAGTTCTTAGCGCAGAATCTAGTTCACAGCTCCGCCCGATAGATTAAAATTGTTACGGCTATTTAAGACATGTTTTTACAAAGCGTCGTAAATTAAAACTCGCCAATTCTCTCGCTAATCGTTTCGCTGCAAAATTTGTAGGTCTAGGTAAGTTTTATTCGTTTTTATACAGGTACATTGCAATCGATATCATTTTTTTTATTATTATTCTTTTTTTGTTATTTTATATTGGCTGTACGCAATTGTTTATCTTGACACCATTACACTTGTAGAAAAAGATTAATCTATTAATTATCTGTAAAATCATTTCAAAGATAATAAACTAGGTTGTGCTCGCGATTTAATACATACGTAGGTATTAGTGATAAAAAAATTGGTTCTTCTCATCGTTTGTCGGTAATATACATTAAAATAATCGAGACAATAATATTAATAAACAAATAGTTATATTTAGCAGTAATTTAACACGTTGCTAAATTAATTAATTAAAATATACCAGAGCGGAAAGGTTAAAGTTAAGTGTTCAAGTCGATATCATCGTGAGACTGGCACGGGAGACACACGTGCTTAATGGGTACTGCGTGATTTAAACAAGAACTCCACCGACCATTACTCTATGAACTGTCCATAGTCCACTGTCAATTGCACTCAACTCATACCGCAATCATTTACTCACCCTGTAATTACCACTGTAAAGCAATAATTTATAATATATGTGCAATTATATGTTTCAAATGGAAATGCTGAAAATATGAAATGAAAAGAAAGAAGAACGATGTCACTATTTAGTTTTGTCTGTCCTTACATAGGTCTTTTAACTTCACAATAAACTATAGTAGGTATAGTTGTTGCCCATACAGTTTTATTATTATTTATTATTATTTAAAATTATATCACTAACGCGATAGCACGAAATCTTATGTCGGGGGTCTAGATAGACTGGCGTGTGCTAGGGTAGGTAATAAATAAAAACTTAATTACATACAATAAAGATTTCGAGGTAAGGCAATCAATTATCACATACTAGAAAATAATAGTCATTTCATTATTAAATTGTATTTCGCACAACAATGTTTCACGTAACGCTGTTAACAGATCATAGATTATAATTGATGGCCTGTAATGGACCATTTAATGAAATGTTTGCATTAAATGTATCCTCACTAAACAATATTAATGCTACTAGTATTTGTCGTCGCTACCAGCGAGAGCGCCAGCTCGCGACGCCTCCAAACACTGCCAACTCATTAAATATACTTCATGCTACGATGGGATTGCCAACCGTTATGATGTTTCACGGATTATCTAAAATAACGATTTAGGTCAGGAATTTAATGTTTAATTTATGTCAGAAATGGTAAGTCTCCTGATTTGGCCCGCAACTCATGTTGGATTTATATGTATGAACGTGGGTGCGGTTACCACCTGTCATAAGTAACCTGTTTTGGTCGTTTGTTGATACACAATGTTATACAATATTGAGTTTTTTTTAATCGCTCTCTTCTGTCCTAGGGTTCCCTGTATTTGCAGGTAGTACGGGTACAGATAATACACAAATAATCACAAATTATCTGAGAACAATCAGTCTAATCTGTAATATTAAAAACCTATTGTTAGACTGGGATTCTTAAAATTTGATGACGGTTACTTAGGTGGAAATTGTGTTTATCGAGATATATTTGACATTTCGTGAGAAAAAGACATAAGACTTTCGAGATAATTTTTATCGTTGCAAGCGTGCTTGGTCTATTGTAATTTATCATTAACATGTCTTTTAAATTCTACCATTGCTTGACTCAGAATTATTGAGAATGAGACATAATCCGTGCCAATTACAGCTTGGCAGACTTTATGCCCCTTTTATGACTTTATGGAGAGAGGAATGCGGTCGTTTATCTTTAATAACATTGTACGGAGTGTCCGCGGCTGAGTAAATCGATGGTGCCGCTACAAGGCTTTACAAACTGTATATTCATTGTTCATACAAGAGGCGACTCAGATTAATGGAGCTATGTTTTGCTGAAGCATTTTTGCCATAACATTTTGCTCATAAATAACGAGGTAGATCGAGAGATACTATGATTTATTTGGTGTATTTCTCATTTTACTTATTAGCGACTTATTAGAACCTGAATATATTGTATTAGTTAATCTGTCATGTTATTTTAGTTGTGTTGTGTTCGCGGCTTCGTCTGCGTGTTTTTGAACAGCAGAATATATATTTCTTGATATTGTATAAGTTTCGATCCCAACTATTACTTTTACTTACTATTTATATAGAAAATTGAACATATTAAACATATGTCGAAGTAATGTGTAAGTTATCAACATGCTTGGTCGCACCAAAACTGTCTCAGTATCTATATTTACAGGTAGACGATAGGCTGAAGATTAAAAAAAAACTTGTCTTATGACTCAAACTGTGTTGGACAGTAATTGTAAATATTTTATAACATATTTTTTAATTCATAAGTAGGTACGTATGCGAAGACCAAAATCCGGTACAATTTTGTGTCCATGTTTTGTGGCGGAAAAATGGTCTGTCTTTACAGATGGCTCAATTTTGTGATGGTCTTGACAATGATGAGCCTAAACAACGTCACGTGATCGATAGCCAATTTAAAAGTAGTTTGTTGTTATATAATTTAAATGCATATAAGGTTAACTGAGATCTCAGTAAAATTGCTCGGTCATCATCCGACCCTGACGGTCCACACAATCACGTTTAATTCACATTTATTATAAATGGAATCGTTGGGACTTACACTGTCAAGGACTGTACTTTGAAATTTAATTTTATACAGATATATATTTAGAGATAAAATCCCAAAATTTACAGCGCTAACGGCAACCATCCAGTGGATTCGAATCTAAATAAGATATGGGATAACACACACTACTTACAAGTTCACATAACTACGAGCGTCTGTAATTCTGTACGATGTCTATACGTAGTATTGTTAATATAATTCAAAGCCATTTCTGTTTACTTATTCTATATAGTTGAATATTGCACATTTGAAACCTTTTTTTCTTTCTTCTTCTTTCTTGGTCGTCAACGCATTAGTGTTACTAATTTCGATGCGCGACGGCGCCCACTTTCCATCCTCGTCCGCTCGTTTGTCGGCTATTTACATAAAAAAGGAACTCTAAAACACCAAACGAATTCCATTTACAAAGGTCCGTTATTCAATGCGCCATTTACACTCAAATATTGAATCGAAACCCGCTACTGAAAACAAGGTGAAAAATATATTAGCGGCAGCACTTCCGAATCGCGACCATTTCGAAAACTTTTTCGCATTAAAATGTACAGAAAAAGCAGGAGAAATAAAACGAAAAATAGCCGCGTGTTGTGGTTGACCTACATTGCGATTGCATGTGAAACAGCAAAGGGTTCGTTCCACTTTGTTGCCGCTGCTCGTCCCCACACGACAAATGCTAGTAATTAGATCGCTTATTTCCACTACGCTTCGAATTCAGGACAAATTAAGTGTTTCCCAAGAGGCAACTGCGTTGTAATTTATAATAACAATATGCAATGTTATGTTGTTACCAGTAGAAAATGAAAGTTTCATATACAAGTCAGTCGGATTCAACATCGATTTCTTAGTGATTTATCACGATTTGAAATCGATTGAATAAACAATAAGTAAATAAAGCGGTTCAAGCGGTTTTTTCATTACCTTCCGATTACATTTGAATTGATTCACATGAGAGGTATTTATTGGGGATTTAAAGGGTTCCAGTAATAGTAATAAAGATTTTAATAACATTATTATTTTCGGAAATCGTTCGAAATTCGTTTTATATTTTTATATAGAAATTAGAAAAAAATACATTTATTTATTTTGTACACACAATAAAATTGAAGGAAACAACATTATCTATGAAAAGTTTGTACGATGCCTCTTTATATTACTAATCATAATTTTCGTATTCCGGAAAGACAAATAATTTGGTTAAGATTTTTTTTATTTGGTAAAGATAATCAAAATTGTATATGAAAACAGTCGCCAAAGGAAAATATACAGGTAACTGAAAAAGAAAGGCTTGGAAGAAACTATGATCTCAACCACAGAAAAACCGAAGTTGTACCACAAAAACGAACACCGACGAGAAATTCGGGGAAAATAAGACATAGACAACACGTAGAAAAGTTTAATGAGCTGTTCTTGCTCGTCTCATTTCCAGTCCGTAGTTTCACCGAATGAGGTAATAGACCTAATCTGGTAGCAAACTACCTACGTGATTCGCCCAGCCAGCAGTCACCGGCTTGTTCAATGTCAAAAGTATTGGTAACTTTGTTGGTCGCAGCGGTGTTCTTAATTAATTAAATAGCCAAACTAAATTACAGGTGTTTGTTTTTTTTTGTTATTGTTTTTAATCTCACGTTTTGGCTTTGTACTGGACAGTATTTAAGAGTGTTTAATTAAATTGGGTTAATACTTTAGGAAGTTATTTTACGATTGAACGAGTCAAACAATGGGTAGTTAAATCAGTGCTAGGAGGTAGGCGAGGCGGCTTGACCGTTCCTCCCAATTTATTCGTCGTATAAACATCGTAATAGGATATTTCGACTATTTTATTTTATTGTGATGCATTTGTTTTATCTTTACTTTTGCATTTCCAAACACAAATGCGTAAGCTCATCATCGGCTTCATTAACATGATGATTTCGTTTTTCCATTAGATGTTCTTATAGAATCATGAAAATAGACCAAGAGGAAATAAAACTCATATTAATCATATTTAAATTTATCTTTGTCGATATCCGAGGAAATACCAAATGACATGAGTAGATATACAAAAACAGATCGCGTATTAAGATAATATCGTAACGCACGGCAACGTTTTCTTGATACTGGAATATCTTCATAGTCATCAAATGGTATCGTTTTGACAGCTGTGTACTCCACGACTGATATATTTGTAATCTTTAGATACTATAGATACTGAGTTTTATTTAGCTTCACTAAAGCTGTCTATGAATCAAGTATACATTTTAACAAATATTACAATTGCTCATTTTCTAATCTACGCATGGATTCGACTCTTGTGGAATATTTGACTGGAATGATAATTGACACATTGTGAGTACATTTAACTGTATAAATAATAAAGTAATTGCCAAAACTAGAAAATAATGCAGTTTAACTATTTCCCATACGGAAATTTTATTTAGCAGCCCTTCTAACGAGCCTAATGTATGTAATATCGGGGTTCACCGCTTTCCAAGTCTCGAGAATGTAGTTTGTGTGATATGGATGTCCATCGGATGAGGTGGCTCGGTCCGCTTATTTTCCGTCTTTGAATATAAAGAAATACATTGCAAATTTCTTGTTCTATGTATTGATACCAGACAATCATATTTGTTATGGTCATGGGAAATGCTTTTATTCCAAAATAATGTTAAATTGTTTTTATGTACATTTTAATTCCAATTATTTCTTATTGAACCCACTCATCCACTCGTTCTTCGTTTTTGTTTCCAATTGCGATCCAAAGAAAAAACTAACACCAAATACTCCCTTTGTACCTTCTTTCTAACTTTGGGTTGTTAATTTACACTATAATAATGTTTGAATGTATAATAACAACTCTTATCTATTATTCTATCAAATTATTTTTTGTCATCCATTCGTGTCCGAGCTTCCATTTTTTTTTAATTCAATGAGTCACATAGTCGGGCAACATTGATATTATAGTTATATATAAACGCTTATACACTCACACCCCTGCAGTAGGATTCCCTGTGTTGCAGGAGACATGGACATACATACAACATATAACATGACAAACATCCATGACCCGAAAACAAACATTTATCTGTCACATAAATGTCTGCCTCGAACGGGAATCGAACCCGGGACCCCTCGCTCGGCAGACAGGGTTAATATTTAGGTGGTATTTGGCTAGGAATGACTTAGCCTTAAGGAAGTTTAATACCCACCTTATAACGTAAAGGTTGATAAGAGGGGTCCCGAATCCGATTCTTGGCAGGTACATATTTATTTGACAGATAAATGTTTGTACTCTGGTCATGGGTGCTTAACTTAATTGTAGGTCCGTCCCACTCGTAACACAGGGAATCCTAGTGCAAGGTTGTGTGTGATCGTTTCATTGAGCATTTACTAGACAGTCGTTGGTATACAAGTGCTTACTAGATTTATCTCGCCCGCAGGAGACAGCAGAAGTATGCGTCGGCACGTCGGTGGGCACTATAACGGAGCCGGACTGCCTCGGCCCCTGCGAGCCAGGCACCTCGGTCACCCTGGAGGGCATCGTGTGGCACGAAACGGAAGGTGGTGAGTTGTTTCTAGCGCACGGCCGCCATGCACCACGCACCGCGCACCGTGGTCTCTGGACAACGTTACATTTTGTTTGCGATAACGAATTAATTTTTTTTTAAATGTTTCTACTTAAATGACGAACGCGATAACTCGATGAACTGTGTCACTCCATATATTTGACATTTTCAAAATTCGTCATCTCTAACAAAATGTACATTGTGCAGGGCTCCGTAGCCGCTCCGAATGGCGCACACACCACAGCACGCTTACGCTCTAGGAACGGATGGCAATCGAAATTCAACAAAGGATTTTGGATTTTGTACGTCATCGTATCATTTGTGCGGGACACAGTTATTTATGGGGCTAAGTGTACGTTTTTAATTAAGTCCCAAATCTGATACGTGATGATTAATCCATTCAAATGTCACGAAATCAATTATGTGCATGTGTAAAACATAGCTTATATATAAATGCATTAAGTATAACTGCATTAACTAATAACAAAGACTTCTGGCAATAATATTATCAGCGATTCAAGTAGTTCAATCAGTACTTTTATATGAACCAAGGACAAATGAGCAAAATGCCGTCATAAACATTCATGATGCTAGGGGAATCACCGACGCCATGCTGGTCTGTATGGGCCAGTAACGAGCTGGTGGTTCTGCTGCAACACTGCGACCGAAACAGTTCCATTATACATATACATGGTCGTAAACATGATCTATAGAATTCGGTTGAATAATTTTTTAGTATCGCCAGTACAAAAAATCGATTAAAAACATTAATAATAATAATAGAACGCCAGTTTTATGAGCTCAATTATAGCGCAAAAAATGTTGCTCAATAGCTTTTTTGCAACGTAACTGCTAAATATTAAGTCTGATTGACAACATGAATGGATAATATTAACAGTCCAAAGAAATATTAGCCATTGTTTAGTCGTAATTAACTCGACACAATATAATTAAATATTTGTATATAACTAGGCCCCTGTGGTGCAGTACTCGAGGAGCTGGCGGCATTTCATCACTGTATAGCAATACTTTAATAATTCTTACTGAGTTTGATTTTGTCGATGTAATATCCGTACAGCACCAGGGATTCTATCCAAATAATAAAATACAGATTGTAATATTATATGGTACGTTTTAAAAGTATCGCATTCGATAGCCACCCGTTAAATTTTGTAGACGACCACGCTTTGCGATCCATACATAGCGTCACTTGATTATTTTTTTTCTATTTAATATAATTAAAAATATCGTTTTTAGGTTCTGTGTATTTCAAAAGAAACCTTTTCCTTTAGAAACGGGATTTATTACATAATTATAAGAGATGTAGGATGCAGAATCTTGAAGTATAAATGTATGTTACACATAAATTTACTTATATAATTAACTGTGAAGTGTGCTTGTGCACGTTACTTGTATATCCTCGTTTTGTATGTACGTACGACTCCGTCGCACCCCCCCCCCCCCCCCCCCCCCCTTTTTTTTTTTTTTTGAGTTTTCTCCCCGCGCCCCCCCGGTCCCCCCATGAGTCGACCGGGGGCGTTCACCTCCGTCCTTTGGT